>SNQJ01S0050607.1:63909-77239 GCA_010110895.2 Picea sitchensis
TATGGTAGTATTTTATCTTTGATAATTAGAAATAGACGTTTGTTTCTCACTAGTTCTATTTATTTCCTTCTCGATAACCAGGGAGGAGTTGGAGTTGGAGCTCCTAGACAAGGTGGTTGAATATCTTTCAAAAATGTTGAAAAGACCAGACTTGCACGTGGCTGACTATCCAACAGGTTTGGATTACAAGCTGAAAGATTTTGAGGATACAGTCCTGTTGCAGCAGCAGCAAAGCGGAAAACCTCAGATCTTGGGGATCGCGGGGTTAGGTGGCGTCGGAAAAACAACGTTGGCGAAGCAATTCTTCAATAAGAAGAAATCAGATTATCATAAAACCTGCTTTTTATCTGAGGTCAAAGATCATGCAGCTAAAGGGTCTTTACATTTGCTGCAGAGAAAACTTTTGAAGGATTTGGCCCGATTGGATAAGCCAATAGACAATGTCGATGAAGGTAAACAGATGCTCATAGAGCATTTCATCGAATCTTCGAAGGATTTAATAATTTTAGATGATGTAAACGATGTGGTTCAGGTGGAAGCACTTTTGCCTCTTCAAACTCGTGATCTCCTTTCAGGGAGCTTAGTATTAATTACCTCTAGAGATAAGGGTGTACTCAAAAGTGCAAGAGTGAAAGAAACATCAATTTATACGCTAACTGGGCTGAACACACAATACTCCCGAGAGCTTTTCTGCTCCTTTGCCTTCAGCCAAGCCTATCCGCTCCAAGGATATGAATATTTGACAGACAAGTTCTTAGAATCTTGTAATGGATTGCCCTTGTCTTTAATAGTATTTGGGGCACTTATTTATGGAAAAGAGATATCAGAGTGGGAAGACGAATTGGGGAGGCTTCCCACAGAGGTAAAGGAAAGTCTTAAAATTAGTTATGATGCCCTAGATCACGAGGAACAGCAGATATTCTTGGACATCGCATGTTTTCTCCGAGGACAAAACAGGGATACGGCGATAAGCATATGGAACAGATCGGGCTGGAACGGAAGGCGGGGGTTTAAAAATCTACAGGACAGACGTCTTGTGGAAGTGGACAGTCGGAATGTGATGCATATGCATGAGAATCTAAGAGATCTGGGAGGAGATGTCGCTGAGAAATCTGGGCCGTTTCGTCTTTGGCGTTGGACTCACAAAGTCGTTGATGGTTTGTTAAACCAATCATCTGTAAGTGAATGATTCAATCCTTTTTATAGATTATTCAATTAAAGTTTGGGATCAATTCTAATTCATTCAATCCTTTATAGATTATCCAGTAGGAGTTTGAGATCAATTCTTTAATTAATCATCGTTTTCCAAGAATAACTAGCTTTTTAATTTATGATCTGTGTTAACGATCGTTTTTCAAGAATGGTCAGGTACTAACTGTGAGGGGACTTAAGATGGGTAGTAGTGAATTTAATGAATACAGACAATATGTATTTGGCCGTATTGGCACGATGGGGTTGCGAATTCTTGATACTGAACATGATGTCTTGGAGCGAATTTTCGGGACGGTAGAGTCACCACACATGGAACGGATCTCTAGAAGGATGGAGATACCAGAGATCTTATGGCTCCGTTGGAGAAAGTGTCCATACTCTTCCCCGCCTTCCTGGATTCCACTGAAGAATTTAAGGTATCTAAACGTGTCAGAGAGCGAACTAATCACATTGTGGGAAAGTGAAAGCGAATTACAGGTAATAAGAAATTTGTTGTGTTATCTTGGCATGTTTAATCGATATTAATATCGCACCACAATGTCTCAATCGAATTCGAACGGTTTTGTTAGATTGAACCGCGAACTGTCTTTTAATATTTTTCTTGTGGTTGAACCGCGAACATTTTGCAGGTACCTTTCCAGCTGCCAGTGTTTTTGGAGGAGTTAATAACAAGCAATTGTGTGAAACTGAAGAGTATACCCTGGTTGGGGTATTGTACAAAGCTTCGGTACCTAGATGTTAGTGGGTGCTCTGAGTTAGAAGAGCTGCCTAGTATGGAAACATTGACATCCTTGGAGCAGTTTGACGCACATGAATGTGTGAAGCTGAAGAGGATACGGGGGTTGGGATGTTGTACTTCCCTTCAGCGGGTCAATTTTGAAGGGTGCTCTGAGTTAGAAGAACTGCCAAGAATGGAATTATGGAAAACATGAGTTGGAACAGTGCCCGAAGATGAAGACATTGACATTGACATCCTTGGAGGACTTTTACACAAATAGAGGTGTGAAGTTGAAAAGCATAAGGGGGTTGGCGCAGTGTTTGTTTTTTTAAGCGATTAAATTGTGCATATGTAATATGCATATAATAGAAAGTTTAAATTATTTTTGTTTTGGTTTTTGGTAGAAATGTATACTAGTTTTTGTGTGAACACAAAAGCAAAGCTTTCAAAAGTGTCCATGTTAATTTGTCATGCAATTGAGCATGTACAAATACATGGTCTATGGTCTATATATTCTAGTTCTTGTTTCATTCATATATTGTTGTGTTTGTTTGACTAGTTGTGAAAGAGATGTAATTGTCAATATATTTACTATCTTAAAAATTGATGAATTGATATTTCATTGATTATGAATCTAGAACACATATAGGTTGATCAATTAAAGAATTATTAGTTAAAGAGTATAATAATCTAAAAGTATATTAATGAGTTAATATATAGGTTGATCAATTAAAGAACTATTAGTTAATCTAAAGAGTAGATTAATGAGTTAATCATTGATAATTTTATATTTATCTTTTCTAAAATTTAATCTTAGATTTTTTTTGAAATTGTAAATTTAATTGTATTTATAAATTAAAAGAGTACTTCTTATTTAAAATTGCAGATATTCCAAATTGCATTAATGGAATCGTCAAAAATCTTGTAAGTATTTTTCTTCTTATTTAAAATTGCAGATATTCAAATTGCATTAATGGAATCGTAAAAAATCTTGTAAGTATTTTTCATAATAATGATATTTTCTATAAATAACTTTTAAAAAATAATGAAAATTAAATAAGTTTAATATATATTTCTTTTTATTTTTAGTTTTTAATTATAAATTAATTAATTTTAATATCTTAAATCTTATATTTTTATAAACTGTTTAAAAAAATCAAATAAATTTAATATAGGTTTTCATTTTTAGTTTTTTTAATTATAAATATATTTATCTTTGATATTCTAAACCTTATATTTTTTTCAGCTTTTGTAGATATATATTTGTGTTTTACATATATATATTTGTGTTTTAGGAAAATTATGATAATATAATTATTATGTGTTTGGATTACAAGTATATACATCTGTGTCTTTGGAATATTATAATAATGATGATTTTGGAAGAATATTAATTGTATAAATATTAGTATCCCAATGGAAAATCACCCTTCTTAAAGAAAACAATTTAGAATAAACTTTCACCATATGTGGAAGATGAATTTTGTTCAAATTTTTATGTTATAGGCATTACGGAACATTGTTATGTATAATAAACAACATCTCAATATCTCATCTCCCACTATTCTCTCTGACTGTCAAAAACAAAATTAAAAAATAAGATACAGAGTCTAAACCATTCAAATGACTAGTTAAGAAGACCATGTACTAACACAATCAATAGTATTATTTTCCTGCAAAATTTATCAGTACATACACAACCACTTTGAACTATGTATATTCATCTATATACAATGTAAATAAACTATGTATATTCATCTATATGCAATGCAAATATATTAATGCATAGAACACAAGATCGTTGTTCCCATTCTATTATAATAGTGCATACAACACAAGATCCAATCTGCAATTTCACTGTATCTTACCTTTGATGTGTAATATAAGCAAATGAATTTATTTTAAAGTAAAAAACAGTTTCTTTTCTAAAACAGTTCATATGAATTTATTTTAAAATAAAACTATTCTTTGGTTGTGAAAAATAAAGTCCAAATGCCCAAAAGTTGTGTGATGGTTGGACACTAAGGAACTCTATGGATGCCTATGTGAGGCTCCACTTTATGGTATGTGAGGCTTCACGTGTTATGGTGGCATCTATAAAGAATCCTCCCAAATTTCAATACAAAAAATTCAGTTCTGGTAAGGGTCCGCAATATGTATTTTAAGGCTTCACGTTTAAACAAAATCTTTTCCAGAACTGATCTGACCTTCTCCAACAAAACATGATCACTCTAGTGATTTTCAAACTGTTATTTTTAATTCCCAAAGCAGGGTGCTCTAGCAAGTCACTAGAGACGACTTAGTTCATTAAATAACTGTCATGTTGTTTTTCATAATACTCGTTGATTTCGATTGGAATTACACCGGAAAGGGTGCCGATTTGGGATCCTGCGTATTCATAGAAACACATGTGGCTAATAATGTAGTATGAACCACACCCATTGAAAAGCAGTAGAGCAGAGCCCACCGGGAACAATGAAATTCTAAGAACAATCAATATAGGGCCCATTCTAGAGGACAAATACCTTGCTTGCACCCACCTGAAAGAATAATGAAGGCTTGGGACTCCTGAGTTTATTAGTATAATAAATACTTTACCAACAAAGCACTTCTGTATTCGATTGGATTGAATGTAGGTGTTTGATCCTTGCATGCACCGTCACCAGCTACCAACAAACCTCAAAGCCATGGCTCATGGGTGGTTGTTGTAAGTGGTGGATTTCAACTGCCTCTTTGTCTTCGTATATTGATATTTATCGATTTAGGATTCAATGAATTTGCAAGTTGGCAAGAAGGATACATAGGACAAGGAGAAAATTGTAGAGGGTGGGCAAAGGAGTTTCATAAAAGGCATCAGGGTGATTGGAAAGTGACACCTGAAGAGAGGGAGACTACAAGTAAGCAATGTGGAGCTGAATGTTAGTCATAGTTGGCCATTTGAATCAAGGCACCCATCTATTGTGAGAAGGAGGTTGGAAAAGTGGCCAAGGATGGGAAGCAAGTAAAGAGAGCTAACATGACATTGTTGCAAAGGGGAATGTGTATATTTCCCTGCAAAACCTGGACATACCATAGAAAAATGCAAGGTCTAAAAAAGAGAAATATGGATGTGCCGACACAATTGTGGTTTTCCCCCATGGAAACTAGAGATACCAGAGAAAGATGTTAGGTATACAAGGTAGCAAGAGGGATGCATTGGCATGTCGAAGACATTTTTGCAAGGATGATAAATGACTACCTGAAACCAGTTCACAACAATAAAGTTAAAGTTGTTAGAATGGGTAATAGGAGAGGTAGCGATGGTAATGGGTGGTGGGAAGCAGGAGGAGGCTTACGAGAACAACACGAAGAAGAGAATGAGCAGTAATGGAAGCACATCACATCATGCTTTACCTAATCCTGCATAAGGTTAGAGAGAAAAAAAGGATGGAAAAGGGGCAAGGAAGTAAACTAGAGTCTCAACAAGAGACCAAGCAAGAGGGTGATCAAGCCTGCCAGGAATGTGTTTAACTCAGGCTAGATCAACAATAAAAATATTTGCAATACTAAAATTTTAAAGTTGTGTAGGCAATGAACTGAGTGGAGAAGTTAAAACTCTTCCTATTTTTTCCAGAATGCCAACATATAAAAATGTTAGGATATGGATAAACTACTAGTGCATGTTTAAGAGTCCAAACATACCATAAGTTTTTTTTATGCTACTAGAAAAGGGGAACGAACCAAGAAACAAGATTAGATGGTTTTGAGGGATAAGACACACGAACCCTAGCACATGTCATTATGAATATAAAATTGATTAGTAATATGCTATAGAAAGGGAACAAGAAAATAATCCCTTGATCAGGTTTCTGGTATCATAGGTTTTGTTTATAAGAAAAAGGTGAAACAATGATAGAAATTCTGGGACTATTAAGAAGACTTATGGAAGAAGACAGATCAAATTTATATTATGTTTATATGTTGTTAATGTAAAATATATAATTTTTTAAATAATTAATTAATTAAGAAGATCCCAACCATTAAGGGAAAAAAAAAGAAAATTTGCCATTTCCTTTGAAATATTAACGAAATTAACAGAAAATTGCCATTACCCTTGAAATATTACCAAAATTAACAGAAATTTAGAGAGAGGGAAAAAACAAGAGAACCTTGAGCATATCCTGAACAACTGCATCGAGAATATATCAATTCTTTTGAAGGTAATACTCCTCGTCTGTGAGAATCCAACCAAGATCGTTATGAGAATGTGGAACCATAAAAAATTTAAGTTTTCAGAGTCCCATTCGTTCCCCCTATACTCAACTTTCCATCCTTGCTTCCATGGGCCTCCATTGATGTCCAGGAACTTAATTCTATCGTATAGATCCTTCGTCGTAATGTCTACCTTGGCCTCCGATAAGTTGAATCCCATACTCGAAGTAAATGCTCCCTCAACGGACTTCTTCATAGGGTGAGATTTGATGGGATTGAGGGTTTTGGAAAAAGATAGAGGGTTTGGTGTTCCATAGTGAAATGATGCTCCAATCAACATAATTGCTAATAGAAGTAGAATCGTTAGATTCATATTTTTGCTGACAAAGTCACTGACGGGGTTTCACCGTTGTCTGCCCTTGTTTTTCAGGGGAAATCTGCATCTGGATCCTGAAGAAAATGCCATGAAAAGTGTTTTTTGTATGGATCCCTACCCCACTACACCATGGGACAACCGTAAACTCTAAGCGTCTCCAACGACATCATATATTCGACACTTGACAACTCTGGTATCTCACGACATATGATAACATCTATGCATAATACAAAGTTGGTTTCAAATTTGAGGAAGCTCGCGTGAAGCCATGTGAAAATTCTTTACAGCTGGAGGAAATGACGTAAATACAAGATCAATGGAGGTGTAAAGACAAAGTAGGTTTCAAATTTGAGGAAACCTACATGAAGTCACACGAAAATTCTGGATAGCTGAGGAAATGGAGGAAATTCTTGATAACAAGAGGTACAAGGTGGTTTGGTTGACATGTAAACACATGGTCACAAGTAGACAAAGATAGTGGCTTTTTAAAACCTGTTAACCAATGGACATGTTTTCATGAAAAACTTTCTCTAATATATGCCTTCGGAATAATTACTAGCATACTCCCTCAAGTCTCCTTTGTTTTGGGTGATAACATTGTATTTCTTCCCCTAGAGTTCTACGATTTCTCACCTTGAGGAGAAGCAAGCAAAGCTGGCTTGCTGGTAGGTATTGATGAATAGAGTGAAGAATACGTATGTTGATGAATAGAGTGAAGAATGCACCTTTAAGATTCTCAAATAAAAACACTTGTTCAATAAAAAAAACTCAAAAAACAAAAAAACAAATTACACAAGTGTGTGTGTCTATATATATATATATATATATATATATATATATATATAAAGAAATGTTAAGAAAACCAATAGGTAATAAACATTTGAGTATTATTTATTATCCAAATTTGAATTAATATTGTTACATATTTACTATCATTTTGAGGAAAGTAACTTTTTATTATTTGATTAAAATAAATTTTAATAGTTAATAATGAAAAAAAAAAATTCATTAAAAATAATAAATTTTGTCGTTTGATTATATAACATAAATTTTCTTTTATCATTATCAATGAAAATGCATAAGTAATTTGGAGATGTGATCATTTTAATAAAAGATCAAAGACTTATTTACTTATTTTAATAAGTGATATATTTAATTATTAGTATATCCCACTAGTAAATATAGAATAATAAATATAAATAAGGAAATACAAAAAATAACCATGTTTAAATATAAATTGTTGCAATTTTCATCTTATTAATTTGTTTTATATAAGATCAATTATATATCCATATCAAGTTAAATCTATTTTTTTTTTGTTTTTTAAAAAATATAAAGTTTTTATTGTGTTGCTTCTTATTTTTAAGATTATTAAATTTCTTCTTTCCACATTTAAACATAATATGATTAAATTTATTATAATGATGAAATTCTATATTTTTAGCAATTTATTGCAATATTTGGTATAGAAACTTGATACTACCTTAACAAACCATTCAATGAGCAAGACCATTAGCTGATATTTTTTCAGTCAATTCTATCACCCTTGATAAATAATCATTTATGGATTATTTTCATTTATTTCAATGAAAACTAATATTAAAAAAATGCTATTTGAATTCTCAATCCTAAACAAATGTTTTAATGCCTTTCAATTGTCTTTTTATTTATTATCATCTTGTATACTTCATTGACGTTCTCAAAAACACATTTATTTTCACTAAATATCGTTTAATCTATTATGATCTTGTATACTTCTCAAAAACACATTTACTCTCATTTTTTTATGTTCCTATATTGTTGTTATCTCTAGATTCTCTTTATTGTGAGACATAGTTACGTTCTATTTAATTTACTATCTTTCAAACATATTACCATTCATTTGATTTTTTTATTAATATATATATATTTTTCAAAAATTAACACACATACATTTAACAAAAAACTACATACAAATATATAACCAAAAACTTACAATGCAAATAAATTTAAAATGCCCACTAGGTTATTGTAAATATTTATGTAGATCCATAAATTTAGAATGACCACTAAGTTTTATATAAATATACTTAAAAAACCAAAAATTTAAACAACTATTTACAATGCTGATATTCTCCTTGGCATAAACTTATGTATAACCCTTACACAAAAATATATAATAGTTAAATGAAGAATTTGTATATATATTTTTCAGATAAAAATAATTTTTTATTTAATATTTTGAATGCTTCTTGAATCAATATTTTAATTTATTAATATTATTTAAAATAAATTTGTCCTCTAACTAATTTGAAAGAGCACCTAGTTTCTTTTCCAACATTCTATATATAATTTTTAAATTTTATTCAACAACTAAAAATTAAAAAACTTTTGGAAGGTATGAATTTAATGTTAAATAAAAATAAATGAAAAATATTTTAATAGAGATAAAAAAATATAAAATTTTATTTAAAGTTTTGAATACTTCCTTCAACATTTTAATTTATTAATATTATTTAAAATATTTTTTTCTTTTAACTAATTTGAAAGAGTACCTTGTTTCTTTTTCGATATTCTATATATAATCCTTAAATTCTATTCAAGAGAATAGAATAATTTTGTTTGGAAGCTATTCGATAGAGATAGAAAATATATGAGTCTCAAATGTTAATATATATATTTTTTGTAAGTTAGAATTTGTATTAGAGCCTGCTAAGTAGTGAAAATTACATCTGTCATGCTATCCCAAAAGGTCATGGCAACATTTCCCTGGTGGGAAACCAATGCTGCCACATGACTATTAAGGTTCACAGTAACCATACAAAATTTTAAAAATTGTAAGAAACCTGGAATGTATAAAACTAGAACTAGTATGCCATGCAGGGTGAAAATACTTTCTGCAAGATTGTCCATACTGAAAACACAAAACTGAAATGAGCTAAGACTATAAATTCCTATATCTGAGAATCCACGTAGGGCAGAGAACTTGTGAGAAATGCTAACAGAAAGTATTAAAACAAAGTGTTAGCGATATTTCTTGTAAAGGGGCTAGAATGCAAAAGAGTGGGTTAAAAACCCACTTGTCCTAAGTTTTGAATGCTTATGCGCCCATGGTAAGTGACGAGCAAGTTCGAGTGACAGCGATTCGCGTGCCCGGATCAACGGCGCATATAGAATTCCGGACCCCCCCCGCCTTTCTACCTTTAAGCGGGCGGGGGGGGGTTCGGAATAGCGGGCGCATCTCTTCAACGGACCAGATTAGCGCGCCCGGATCAACGATGATAAAGGCAATTCTGGACCCCCCCTACCTTTCTACCTTTAAGCGGAGGGGGGGGGTCCGGAATCAGGCGCGCAGCTTTCCGACGGCCGAGATCTTAGCGCTTGGATCAACGACGCTTGTACGAGCCCATCATTCTCAGTTGCCCTGTGTTTAGCCTACGTGGGACCTTCTCCCGTCATGTCATCTTCCAGAATCACCTTTCTCCTGCTGCCGTGTGTCATCCATCCACCTCCCCTCTTTGGTCCGCGTGGTCCCCCATCCTTCTCATCGTCCACTCACCACCTGCCACGTGTCCCTTTCCCTCCACGTTAGCCTCCCCCTAAAATGTGCCCATCACATCTACTCTCCTACCTCTTTCTCTTATCGCCTTTTGCCATGTGTCTCCCCTGTAACCTTTCTCGCCCCCTCATGGCTTCATACTCCACTCCCCGTTGTTTTGGCCCCACCACTCCGTTTCCATGCCCCACCTTCCGCGCTGGCCTCCACGCCTATTCTTTAGGCCAGTCAGTTATTCCAGGTGGCAGTGCGGGAGACCCCCCACGTCCTGAAGGTGCCAAGTTGGTCGGGCCATCCTCAATCTTGATGAAGCAGTTATTGAAGCGGTTGGTGGTGGTTAGATATCGCCTCCGCCATAATGGGAAAGCACGACAATGAATTAAAGGCACGTCGATTCATCGTTGGAACTGTCAAAGAGTTAGATTGCGTCTGACATAAGTTGCACGATCTTTTAGAGGTTGACTGTCAGAAAGCCATGTAGATGCAAAGCTTTCAATGCAGTGTCTTGATTTTGCTGCTGTTGTTGTTCTGAGTATATGAAGGTGTTTTCGCCATTTTTGTATCTATCGATGGTAGAGCTAAGGTCCTGACTGTAAAGTTTCAGCAAACATTCTGGTTTCCTGGTCATGTATCTGTGTTTGAGACTTCTTGGTTTATGACAAACAGTTCTCCTTTTTCATCTATGTTTCATCTCATGCCAGGGAGTTCATAGTCGAAGGATTCACGTGGATTATTGCAATTTTGTTATGATAAAGGATTTGTTGTGACATTATTGTATTCTCTGGTTTTCTGTGTTTGAATGTGAAAGGATATTGCGTTCGAATGCTTTCTTCTCCAGTCTGTGATGAACCTGATATTTGTGATAGACCTTCGCACTCTTCTCATGCAAGTCTTCCCCCTACTCACCCTTTATTGCAACTCATTGTTTGAAGTTTATCAAGACCTCACTCGTCCATGCATGCCTGGCCTAGTTTCTGAGTTGAGACGATATTGTTCTGAGTTTTCCTCCATTTGATCACCTTTTTAAAACAAATCGTGACATTAAACTGATGGGTGTCAGGCTGTGCTCCTGCAAGCAATCCAGGAGTGACTTCTGATCGCCAACATTTATGGCGCCGCTGCCGGGGACGAAGTTGAATATTTTCCCCGGGATTGAACGACAAAGATCAACTGATTCTGAAGGTGCATCAGATATCAGAACTTGAAGATTGCTACTGTGCACCTGGCGACTCCATTGTGATGAATCCACTGGGGAGAACCTGCTCTATCAATTGTGGCTTCGAGAGGCAGACATACGAGGTCTAATCCACACTTGCCTTTAGCTACAGCAGAAGCTGACTCGGAAGCGGTGTGCAGAAAGGGAAAGAGCTCTACAAAAGAAGTTTCCATTGCTGAAACAGGTAACGTCGTCCCCTTCTGTGAGAACTCCATTTCCTTATTCTCAGCTTCTTAGTTGTCCTTCCTCCGAGGTTTCCCATTTTCTGAATTTCGGGACTGTTCCTGATGAGTTTTCTCCTCCTGGTCTAGTATCAAAGGGAGAGATCCTTGTCACTCCCCCCTCCTTGGAGGTCGTGCCTCAACACAGACCTCAAACTTCTGAAGGTTTCACCACCCCTCCTTTTATTGCTACTGTTGCACAGAGAGAAGCATCTGCACATTCAGGTCCCTTAACCTTCTCTCTGTTTTCCCCGTCGTCTCCTTCGAGGACCTCTTTTCCGACATCTCCCATTCATACTCCTTCTCCTCCAAGTTATCCTCCACCTAATATCCCTATGGCTGGTGCTAATCCCCCTCCGAATAGAATGGATGCCATAGTCGCGGCTAGATATGATCCCTTAATTCTACCCCATCCTATGAATCCTCTCCCCGCTGGAGACTATTTGAAATACATGCCTAAATTTGCGGGAGAAGGAGACATAACTGCATAAGAGCACTTGGCTTCTTTTTACAGTTATGCAGACAACCTGAACATTGAAAATGAAGATGTCTGGATGAGAGTCTTTGTCTAGAGCCTGGATGGCGAGGTGAGGAAGTGGTTCAGGGGACTGGCCTCTGGATCTATTGCTGGCATTGAAGCCCTGGATAATCTTTTCCTGAGGCAGTGGGGAGATAGGAAATATTACATATATTACATGACAGAGTTTGGCTCTCTGAAGAAAATGGAAGGAGAGTATGTCTTTGACTTCTCCAAAAGATTCAATAGGATGTATAACAAGATTCCTGCAGAGGTAAAGCCCTCTGAAGCCTCTGCTCAGATTTCCTATGCTGGTGCATTTGACCTTGATTTCTGTCTTTTATTGAGAGAAAGAAGAGCCACCTCCTTAGCTCAAATGCAAGATGTAGCTATAGAAGTGGAATCCAACATATTAGCAGCTGACAGACTGAGGAACAAGGCCGACGCAGATAGAAGAAAGGGAAAATCGGAAGCCTCAACTTCCGGCCCATCACTGCCCCACTCTCAAGTAAACGAGCTGACCCAGGTGATGAAATTTCTGAAAGAAGAGATGGAGAGATTGAAAGTGGAGAGGAAACAAATGAACAAGGGCCCTCAGAGCACTGAGAACAGGGCAGGTTTCAGAAGGACAAATAATTTCGCTCCTCCAACTATGCACAGAGAGAAGGAAAGAGACAGAGACGACCAAAGAATTCAGCCCCCTTTTCAGAACCATTTGATGGCCGATGAAGAAGAACAAGGGAAAACAGATGAGCTTGACCCTGAAATCCACTGCTTAGAAGACACTCCTCCTTTTCCTCATCTCACTCGGACAGCCTATGAAGAATCTCTCATGGATAGTCATCTGAATGAATTGAGCAAGGGAGACAAAGCTAGTGGCGGTCGAGGCAGGTACAACCTGAGGTCTGACAAAAGGGAAGCAACACTTGACGTTCCTGAGCAATCCACTAGAACAGAGAAGCCTGCTAATGAGGTAGTGGACAGTCATAGAGGTAAGAAGGCCCAACCTCTCTCTCCCATTGTCCATAATCATGTTCCTAAAATTAGAGAAATTCCAAAGCTTACATCTCCTTTTAATTTCGAGCATGAAATTCAAAAGATCAGAATCCCTGTGCCCCTCACCGAGCTAATCAAACATGGGGAATCCAAAAAACGCTTCTCTGAGCTGCTGAAATCTGAAGCCTCATACCCTCTCACAGACTCCATAAACCTCCAAGATGAAAGGCCTGCAGTTGTCCTAGGTCCCATGGTAGAAGACAGAGATGATTCATCCCCTCCCTTCTACACATCCTTGAACATACATGACAAAGTGCTGCATAATTGCCTTATGGATTCAGGGGCCTC
>SNQJ01S0050607.1:83314-97407 GCA_010110895.2 Picea sitchensis
AGTTTCCCTAACTGTCGAACCATTCCACTCGACAGGCATAAGGATATGAAAGAGGCAGTACATCAAGAGTAGTGGCCCGAATGGGAGAGTGGTCCGGGGAGGTGGCGCGAGAAGACACAAGGGGACGCTCGGGAGAGTGGTCCGGGGAGGTGGCGCGAGAAGAAACAAGGGGACACTCTAGGGTGGAGGCATGTGCAAAGTATCGAGGCATGCCTGGAAGACACTGCTTGCCTCGACCTCTTGAACCTCTTCCTCTAGCCATGTAGAAGCCCCGCCGTTTCAATTTTCCTCGAAGTCACGACATTAAGAAAAACACTGGAAACCAGAGATGGAGAGCATGAGAATTATTGTTCAAAGGACAGGAAATGAACCAGAACCAGAAGCAATGTCAGACCAGAGGAATAGTGCTAGACATAGAGGGCCAAGAGAGTCGAGGAAAATCAAGCCAAATGAAAAAAAATTAAACAGTCTGCAGGAGGAGGCTAGGTATTGAAGGCCGAGGGCTCGAATGAGCCATAGATTTCCAAACCGCTAGCCTAAAACCTCTGAACTGGGCAAGGTGATGGGACTGGGCCTTTGGCTAGCCCATTTCCATTATTTCTCCCACGAACTGGAGCACCATAACATAAAACTGGACCGAATTCAAATGAGTGTCGTGGTGCTTCTGTCGAGGAATTAAACACGTGATTTAATGGCAGAGGTAAGTGCGAGTTGCGTTGGCTCAAGGTGGCAAGAGGCTTGGCCATGTGTCCACCCATCTGGCCATCCACCTGTCATGTCTGAGGTCACCCCATCTGGGGGCTATTCCTTGTAGTGAGCGATGGTTTTGAATGCGATCACTAAGGGGTGAGTAGGAGAAGAGGCTGGAGAACATAAGAAGTCTCCTTCCTACAGGTCTACCCCAAAATTTGCCACCATATCTGCTACTTGATTAGTGTTTCTATGGACGTGGGAGGGGAGAATTATCCACTGTGGCTGAAGGATTGAATTTATTCTGATCATCCCATTCAAGAGTCTCCAACTTGGGGAGATCTTCTCTAGATCTGCGTCGTTTAGGAGATGAGTGAGGATATTAATGACTATCTGTGAATCGCCTTATGCTATAAGGAGGTTTATCCCTTGCTCTTTGGTTGCTTGCAGACCTTTGAACAATCCCCAAATTTCAGCTGCATTGTTAGTGTTATGGCCCAAGTTCCTAGCTAATATGTACATGATCTCTCCGTTGTTGTTGCTAATGGATGCCCCATAAACTGCGGGTCCCAGATTCCCTTGGAGGCTCCATCGAAATTTATTTTGCAGTACCCAACTTGTGGGGCCTCCGAATGGGAGGGGCTGATATTAGAGGTGTTACCTAGAAGGGGGGTCGTAAGAGAGGGGGAGAGATGGAGTTGCCAAGTCTTGAGGATGGTGAGCTCATTTGTCAGGCATTTCCAATCCTGATCCATCCAAGGGTCTAAGTTAATTGTTTCCTTTATGTTGGAATGGATTTTAGCCCAGACTTCTTGCCAATTCAGAGAGGAGGATTTGAATATTCTGTGATTCCGTAAATCTTGCCATCCCTCCATAGTTTCCCTGATACCTAGCCGATTCCTTTCCGAGGTTCTCATGATGCTGGTGCATTGGTCCCAAAGATGCGAGTTGTAGGAGAAAAGATTGAGAAGGTGGTTTTGAGTATCCTCCTCATTACAACAAAGGTGACACTAGGAGGGGCCTGTAAAGCCTCTTTTCATTAGATTGTCCCAGGTAAGGATGTTGTTGTTCGCCGTTAACCAAAGGAAGGTGTGGATTTTTGGCCAGAGCTTTGTGCCCCATATTTTGTTCCAAATTGCTTATTTTGGGAGGGAGTTATGTCCAACACTGAGAAAATAAGATTCTTGAAGGTTGAAGGTGCCATTGTTGGAGTGGCCCCACCTTAGGATGTCCTCCCCTTGTTGGTTGAAGATTCTTTTGGAGTTAAGATGATTGAGCAGCGGTTGGAGGTTGACCTCAAGTGGGATGTGCAACTCTTCGTGGGTGCTTTTCCATTTGCATCAGGTGTCTCTGTTTTCTTCTGGAATCCAGAAGTCGACTACTTTTTGGAGGCCTGCACATGTCATTAAGAGAATAAAAGTGCACATAGAGGGAACCTTGTCTAGGGCTGGAAGCTACTTCTAGGAGTCACTCCAGAAGAGGGCCGAGGTCCCACATTGCAGTTCCCAGAAAACGTGATTCGTTATCATCCCCTTGTTATGCCTAGCTGCATTCTAGATGAGAGATCCAGGGCACTGACCATTCCATCTGATTAATTCTTTTTCCAGAGTGGAAGGTGTGTATTTTTTCCTCTAGAGGTGCGCCCAAAGGTCTTGCATCCCTTTTAACCATCTCCACAATATTTTTTCATTGAGGACTTTATTAAGGATAGAGGGATCTCTGAGACCGAGTCCCCCTGCATACTTTGGTTTGCACATTTTATGCCAACTAACCAATGCTAATTTGTTTCCCTCTTTGGTTCCCTACCAGAGGAAGCTCCTTTGGATACTTCTTAGAGTGTTGAGGATAAATCTTGGAGCCGCAAGCGTCGAGAAAGCATAGATCGAGAGGGCTTGAAGGACAGACTTAAGGAGGATGAGGCGACCAGGTAGATTAAGGGAGTGAAAGGTCCAAGAGGCAAGTTTTTTCCTGAAGCTGGAAAGCAGATCTTCCCAGGAAGTGTTTCTTAGTGGATGATCAAATAAGGGGATGCCAAGATACTTGGAAGGAAGGACACTTTGGGTGAACCCCAAGAGTTGCATAATATTACGTTGGATATGGACAGGCATGTTGAAGAAGAAGATTTGGGATTTGGAGAGGTTTACTTCCATTCCTGAATCATCACAAAAAATATTGATTACAGAGCGAATTCAAAGAGCTTCTCGGACTGTGGGGATGCCCATTAAGAGTATGTCATCCACGAACTGACTGTGCGAAATGGGAAAAGAGATTCCATGGGGGGTGAGTCCTGAGAGGGAGTGATTTGTGATGGTTTCTTTTATGGCTCGACTCAACCCTTCAGCCATTAAAATAAAGAGAAAGGGAGAAAGTGGATTCCCTTGTCTTATTCCTCTAGAGGGAGAGAAAGGTTTGGAAGGGACGCCATTGACCAGGATGGATAACATGGCTAAAGAGGTAAGATTGACAATCCAGGAGACCCAAGATGGATCAAAACCAAAGGCTAGAAGGGTTGATCTCAAGTAGTTCCAACAAAGTTTATCAAAATCTTTGGAAAGATCCAGTTTTAGAAGCATACCAGGTGACTTGGTCGAATGAAGTGAATGGATTACTTTGTGAGCCAGAATGATGTTATCCAAGATCTCTATGCCTTCCACGTACCCTGACTGTTCCATAGAGATGATGAACCATAGGATAGGTTTAAGACGCTTGGCTATAATCTTCGTGATAAGCTTGTAGATCACATTACAGAGTGCAATGGGTCGGAAGTGAGTTGGGGAGGTGACATTGTTCTCTTTTGGAATGAGGGTAATGAAGGTGGCATTGAGGGCCTATAGGACCTGCCCATATTTTCTGGAATCCTCTATAATTTCCCAGACTTCTTATCGAATGATATCCCAACAATGATGGAAGAAGTCTGAAGTGAACCCATCGGGCCCAGGGGCTTTGCATATCGGAGTATACCAGAGGGCTTGATCCACTTCTTCTTGGGTAATAGGACATGTCAAGGCCTCGTTCTGTTCTTTGGTGACCTCCTTTGGAATATGCTTGAGGATTGAGTCGATAGCTTGGGTGTGATCTATAGGGGGTTCTGTAAGAAGGTTCTTGTAGTAAGACAATAATTCCCTTTCTATGTCTGTGTGCTTTTGGATTTCCAGGCCTTGGTCCAAGACAAGGTGAGTGATGTGATTAGAGTGTTGACATTGAAGCATCGATCTGTGGAAAATTTTTGTGTTTCTTTCTCCCTCTTTGAGCCATTGGATACGGGATTTCTGTCTCCAGAGAATTTCTTCTGCGTCCTTCTTTCAACCATATGATTGTTGAGTAGGGATTCTTGTTCCTTTAGAGAATCAATGAGGCCTTGTGTTCTTATTTGTTGTTGAAGGTCTTGAATTTGTTGGTTAAGGATTTCCTGAGCATGGAGAATGCTGCCAAAAGTGGATTTATTCCATGACTTTAATTATTGCTTGAGGTTTTTTAGCTTCTGTTGAAATTTGTACACAGGAGTACCTATTGTGATTGTTGCTTCTTTCCACCAGAGTTTTATGTTGGCTTGAAATTCTAGGTGTGTCAGCCATAATTTTTCAAAGTGAAAGGGCTTCCTACCTGGGGTGCCATTGCTGTTTATCGATAGGAGTATCGGCCAGTGATTGGATCCTGGAGTGTCGATCAAAGTGGAATTCCAAGAGAGGCCATCAAATATGAAGGGTTTTGATATTAAGAAGTGGTCTAATCTGCAGGAGACATGTTGTGTCCCCGAGTGTCTATTCAACCATGTGAAGGGTCCATTGTTCGTTTCAACATCAATGAGATTCAACAGAGCAATGATTCGATGGAACTTCTCACTGTCATGTCCCAGTCTACGCGTGCCTCCCTTATTTTCCTCCATGCCTGTTATCGTATTGAAATCTCCCCCCAGGATGCATCGTTGATTGCCAGTATGATTAGCAATCCATTCGAAATGATGGAGGAAGGCTTCCTTATCTCCTGGGGTTGCAGGGCTGTAGACATTCATGATAAATCTTGACTTGTTCGAGACAATGAGTTGGAAGGATGTTGTGATGGTCTAGTTGGATGTGAAGAAGCCTTGCATCAGTATCGTGGCAGGGTTATAGAGTACGACAAGCCCTCCTACTGCACCTTTTTCATTGAATTCTACTAAATTAGCTTGTCTCCAACATTTTTTAAGAATTTGAGATGATTCCTCTCCTGCGCATTTAGTTTCTTGCAAGAGAAGAATGTTTGGATGTTCCTTCATTATCCTTTCCCAGAGCAATCCTTGCTTGCTTCGTGCATTGAGATCCCTTATATTCCAGGAGAGCATCTTCATGAGGACGAAGAGGGTTGGAGGGGAGGAAAACTATCCGAGATTAGGTGGATCTAGCCCGAGTTCACTAGGAAATTGCCCACATCTTGAATGAGTTGGTGTTTTGGTTTTCTGCCCCTTTTTTTCTCTTCTTTTGTGGGTTTGTGTTGTTCTTTCGAGCTTCCTTTTTGTATTCCTATATTTGGATTGGCGCGGGCTGATTCTCCTACTGTGGAGTTGAGGAATACTTTATGGACTTTGCGTAGCTGATATGGAGGTATTGTGTAGAGCTTTTGTTTCTGGTAGGCTTGTTCTAGGTGTACCATATCTATTCCTGCCAGTTCCTGGTCTTCTAGATCTATGTCAAGATCTCCAATTTCCGGTTCGATATTTCTAGGAAGGCAGGTCTCTAATTTGGGGATTTGAGTGGATCTAGGGGTAGGTGGGATGGGGTTTGGAGTACCTTGGACTAGCGTTGGGATTGAGGGATTTGTTAGGGGGTCGGAGGGAATGATGGGATTTTATTACGGGGTCTGAAGGGCTTCGAAAGAGTTACTGGTTGAGGGTCCAACTATGGTTGGTGGAGGTTCTCTTTTGGCTGGATGCCTGCGGTGTCCCGTGACCTGGGTGAAACCATCCTTAGTTTTGTCAGGATCCTCAGGGTTTGATTTGCTGGGGTTATTTAACGGGCAGTCACAGAATAGATGGCCATGTTCATGGCATTTCCTACAAAGGAAGGGGATGTGATCATAATCCAAGGTTTGGGACCATTCTTCGTCCTGGTAATCTAGGGTTATGGCTCCAGGGAATGGTTTGGAGATATTTAAGTAGACACAAATTTGGGCATAAGTAGTGTACCTTCGTTGTTTTTTTTTCCTCCGAAGCTTTGACATAGTTGCCAATCGTATTGTCGATGCTTGCGAGTATTTCTTCTAGCCAGAACTCTTGAGGTAGCGAGTACAGTCGGAGCCAGACCAATGCATGCATGAAGTCCTCCTTCTCTGGGCTGAACTTTTCCGTCCAAAAATGAAGGAAAAGACTTGTTGAGTTGTAAAAGTACGGTCCTCCTTTAAAGATTTGGTTTCTGTCCTCCAAGTTATGCAGGATGATAGTGAAGAAGCCTTTTGATCTGAGTTGGAGGTCATAGTGACCCTTGGGATTCCACTAATGCTGAATCCATTTAACTAAATCCTTTTTTGATGGCCATAGTCCCAGAAATTTTCCTATCAAGGAGAAATCCTTCATGTATTGTTTATTATCTTCTATTCTTGGAGAGCCTTCATGTATTGTTTCTGGTCTTCTATCCTTGGTGAGATGATAGTGTATTTGGGTGCTACTGGAGCCTGCATAATGAATTTTCCTGGTTCCCAGGTGTGAGCCACTTTTGGATGGTTTGATTCAGGGTCAATCTCCATTGGTTTCTCCTTCAACATCTCATCCTCCCAAAGAATGTTTTTTAGCTCAACCAAAAGCTCAAAGGGAGGATGTTTGAAGTGCTTGAAGCTCTGCTCAGGGGCGATGACGAAGCTGTAAGAGGGTCCATGAGGCCCCCCTTCCTCGACTTCCATGGTCGTAGCAAGGGCTCAGGGCGACACACGCTCAGGGGTTCGATGATGGAACCCTACCAAAACCTAGTGTATTTTATTGTTTCAAATGTTAATATATTAAAACTTAACTTAATCTATAAAATAAACCATTACACATGTATCTTAAACCTTTATCTTAAAGTAGATGAAATGTATCCTAAACCTTTATCTTAAGGTAGATAAATTAATAAAATTTGTGAACAATAATTGGCCTAAAGGAAGTACTTTTATAATATAAGTCCATCTCATCCGAGGAGTTCTTCTTTTTTCCAATGTAAAGCACCTACTTTCTCTGTGCCCAATGAAATGAAACATTGTTAAATGGAGGAAGTGATTTTAAAGGTTCATAAACATAGGAAGTGATAAACGTTGATTCTAAAGCGTCTGCCCAGTGATACATATGCCAGTGATAGAAATGAAACATTGATAAACATATATAGAAAGGAAACTTGCAAAAATGAGTAGACATAAGTAAAATGAAGCAATCATAATTAATAAAAATGGTTTCCATTAACTAAGGTCGTTAGTAACAGTAATGGTTATTGTATCACAAAGATCCATAGGATAGATCTACTTGGTATGAAGATGATTAGAATACCTAAAAGACTGTACACCTTCGTGATCATAACTTTTACAATTGCAGTTACTGATATGCAACTAATTTTCATTGAGGATTAAATCTGGTATATAGTTCTATACTAGTTCTATTAAATCATGGGTAACTGCAGTTAGTGATATGAAACTAATTTTCATTGAGGATTAAATTTAGTATGTTCTATTAAATCATGGGTAAATAACGAGTAACCTGCATCTCGAGGCCTGAAAATTCAAAACTTAGAATGCAGATTACACATTCATAATCCCCAACGAAAATCTTAATGTGGAATGACATATAGCTTTCCACATTATAACTTGCAGCCTGTATCCACTTCATATGTTTAGTATTGCATGTGATGGACTTGGTATCCTGGTGGAAGTATTTATATTATTACCAACAGAAGGAACACAAATCATTCCAAGCACATGCTTACAAGTTCCTCATGATAAAAAATGTTTTTATGCAAATTTTCTTTTCAACAATGATGATATTTCACACATGCTTATAGGTTCCTCATAATAACAATTTTTTTTGCAAATTTACTTTTGAACAATGATGATATTTCTTGTGAAAAAGGTGGTTGGTCTTCAATGTCTTATGATAAAGCAAATTGTATAAATCAAATCATCTGCATTGAAAAATAAAAATTAAGTAGATCAAATTGCATAATCGGGTTTTTTCCCAAAACTTGGTGTGATGTATTCTGGACTGATCATACTTGAGAAATAACAAGATGCATATATACAATTCATCAAAATTAGGTGATCTCCACCGAGAACAGGTGCAAAAACCATTTTGACATAACTCATTTCAGCCACACAAAATTTTCCATTTGTCAAAAAAATAAAAATAACAGTAGGTTGCATGGGTTTAAGGGAAGAAATTGGGAAAAAAGAACAATGGACAAAACAAAAACAAAAATAAAAATAATAAAAATAAAGAGTGAACATAGTACCTCTAGAAGATAGAATGTCCAATAAATCAATATCTGGATGAAAAAAAACATGCCAAGAAATCATGCTCAATGGTGGTCTGCTCGCCAAACTCTGTCAAGAAATGCTGCTCTACTATGCTTTTCCAATATGTATCTTTATATAATTCTATGTATTTCTATGTTGTATATGCGTAGATCACCAATACTTGCTGAACAATCCGGCCAAATAAGAATGCATTTTAGATGGATGGTTCAACGAAAACCAAATTTCCCCTCCTAGATTTACTTATCCACATAATATAATTTTTACACCTCTCCCATGTGTTGACGATGATTTTGGTCAACAATACTTAGCCGACAAATCATTTCCAGGCTCCCCCCTCATTCTACAATTCCTTGTGCAAAATCTTGCGCACTCTCGCTGAGCTTCTATTATACGTTTTAAAGTTCATCAATCTAATTGAACCCGAGATGGCACAATGATATCATCAAGTTTCCTCCATTCAAGAATGTTTTATTTATGATGAATATTGTCTAATGGAAAAACAAGGATGGTCATTGGTTAGTTTTGAAGTCACATGGGCTACATGATCTCAGATAGACATAGTTTTATTATTATCATTCAACAAATATGATATGGTATTTGGTTAAAGTTTTGAGGCTCTTGAACTATCACATTTAGTTCCCGTTTCTCACTTCCCACATACCTTTTTCACTCATAAGTGATGCATTAACACCATATATGTTAGACCCTTATACCACCCTTTGTTATCGTACACATCACTTATCTACATAGCCTTTGAATAAAGAGAAAGTAGATGAACTTTGGAAAGCAAACTAAGACCACATCATATTATGCCAAATGATTGAAATATGTTCCTTTATCTTGACCATCTTCATTTCAAATCATATAAAAACAATGGTTTGGCCTCCACTTATTTCTTAGTCTACTCCATAATTCATTACATAAGGTTCTCTACCACCTCTCTTATGTTCACATAACCTACTTTTCCAAAATGTATCACATAACTCTCTCCAATATCTTAATTTTGACATAGGTTTATACCATGTTCTTTTCTTGGTATTATGATTTATGCCATATCAAAAGCAAATATATCATTATATTTTCCATCCCCTTTCCACAAGACACCTTTATTATTATTCAAATAAAGGACCTTTACTTTATTAGTCCCCGCTCTTCGGGCTCAGGACTATTAGTAATCAATTCCCGTTGTTATATTAGTCATTGCACCAAAACCAATGCAAACACAATACTTTAACCAAAGTTTTAATTGATTTATGCAATTTTTCATCTCACATTTCCTTTTTTATCGTAACTTTTCAATTTGAGGTCTTATTTGGACTCATTTCGAGGCAATGTACAATTTATGAGTTTGAAAATTAGGAAAGAATGAGTGCATTAAGATGTATTGCGGTGTAGATCCTTTGAAGTGAACTAATGCTATCTTTTGAGTTAGCATTACTTTGTTAACATTTATGGTCAACATGCTTCTTTCCATATCTCATCCTTTAGCATGGCATGCTTCCTATGTCAAGTAGATATTTGAACAACTATCAACCATAATTTTGAGTGGCATGTGGCTTCATAGGTTGTGGCATGTGGCTTCATCCATCACTCATCGTCCATCACTGTATTTGCTTGATATGGGTCGATCTTGTTCCTTCCCTCTTAAGGCTTTAGGAAGGCTTCAGGCTTCACTCACGAATCCCTCTATTTCTGCCTTTCTCCCCACAAAGTGAGTTGCAAAGTGAGCTGCAATAAATTTCTTCTTGCTCTACTTGGAATTGTGAGAAACAAAAATGCGTAAATAGTTCTAGGGTGACATTACTTCCTCTTGGCTAGAGGCCGCTCCCAATCTATTTTATTGGAACCCGTTGACAAGTCGAAAAATCCAGTCCATTAAATGCAAATGCTGAGTTGGATCATGATGCCTATGGCTCGCTACTAAGTGAGCTCATAACTTGATCCCTACTATGAATGGGGTTTTTATCTGAACGAAGTGGACTCAGAAAGAAAACTATGGGTGTTCCCGATGGATAAAGCTAGTTTAGAGACCAGTGAGTGAAACTAGTGAACAAAGATAGCTAGGGTGGATGGATAGAAATATGTGGATAAATAAGGGTGAGACAATAATCGATAGTTCCCCCCTTCTGCTCGGTACTCCTTGTTATGCTCAAAACCGGAGAAAAGAAAGTGCTCCATGGTTGAGATCTAGGAGGAGTGCTACTAAGCTTGGTGAATAAATAATCTACGCATGCATTAGTTACTAGATAGCTTATTTCTTCTATACTAGATAGAGTAATTATCTTTTCACTAGTTACTGTATATATGAAGGACGATATGACTTAACCAAAGTTGATTGTAGAGATAAGTCAGCAAATCTGCGCCTCTAGGAAAACCCTGAAAACCCTTACTATCCATGATATGTTCAACACAACCTGATTTTGAACAAGATTTTTCATTTGTCAGCACACAGATATCTCCCAGTGCTTGAATGTGAGTTCTTAACTCTCTAGTATGCAAATACAACTCAAAAAGAGAAATTTCACGAGAAATCACACTAGTCAGACATCCTACTTCTGGCAAAGGCAAGACTTGCAATTCACCATCATTTTTCCTTAAATAACGAAAAGTAACAGATGCAGTCAATGTATCGAGAGCAACAAGATATCCTTGCAAAATTCACTTTAGAGAAATAGAAAAGACTTGATTCACAAGGCTAAAGGGTGGATATGATGCCATATATTTCTCAGTGACAATTTCCTAGTTTAAAATAGAACAAATTTCCTTATACCCATTTGACCTTTTGTGTTTTCTGCTTCTCCTGCCTTTGCCTCCATCTCGTTCATTGTATCTCAAAGCTCCGACCTTAACATTTACCTTTGAACCTGTTTCTAAAAAGTAGTCCACAAATTCACCTAGCTGACAATGGATTCGACCAGCATGAGCTATTACACAAAGTAGTTTTCCTAATGCATTTGTGCTAGATGACCCGAGCCACAAACTTGGGACCCTGTGATAAATTCTATCAGCTGGTTGAGAAAACATCTTCACCTTCCACGAATTCCGCCAAGCAGATAATACAATCCATTGAAATCGATATCCCAGGGAGATGTCCGATTGATTTTCGATAGAAATGGGTGGGAGGAACGTATACAACCATCCATAAATAAAACGTCTCTTCCTTCGGGAGAAACCTGCAGAAGTTGCCAGAGAGCGTTGGAGTTGCAGGATGCTTCCCGGAGTTCATGAGCTTTATCTAAATTCATTTGAATGAATGAAACCTAGTTCTGTATTCTGCTATAGTATTTAAGTAATTCCTCTCCGCCTCCAGACACCATTGTTGTGAGCTCTAGTGTTGATTGTCTCTCAGGGAGATTGGCAGCAATATACTCTCCAGACTGGTCTTTACTTCTAATAATATTTCTCAAGGTGTTGCGCAACTGAGAAGTAAGGTGTTCAACCATAAATCAATAACTTTTGCGGACTTACCAGTATGCTCCATATCACTTGAAGGTATTTTTAATGCTTCATTGTCTCGCGGCCATATGATTCTGGCATGACCTCCAAATGTAACTCTACGAAGTGAAATAAGATAGCCAATCTTATTGAAACAATAACCAAGTGACTGGCACCACTGTCCAGGCTTACATGTACAGTGGAGTTTGGTTTGCAGCATGCATGCAAACCAACTGGAAGCGCGTACCTATATAAACAGGTGTATGTTTGCGGCCGAGTCAGCGACTGTCTTCACAAAACATATATCTGGTCAACTCTGGTCTGATTTGACCGTGTTTTCCAAGATAGTTGCCCTTTGGTCTTCTGTATGTTAGGGTGGGTTTGACGATCAGATTCACATTGAAACCTGTATGTCAGGGTGGGTTTGACGATCAGATTCACATTGAAACCTGTTCTTTTCCACCTTATTGCCTTAGGATATTGGTGCCAAAAACCTATCATTTGTTTGGTTTTTTTCATGCTAACATACTAACGTATATGATACTTGAATCTATTGACTTATAAGTGAATGAAGAGTTAGTCTCGAGTGGCCTAAGGCCGTAAAAAAAGTAGTTAGGTAAAAATGAAATGGATCACTCCAAGAAATGGAAACTGGAACATTGGAAGCAGCCAAAGTACTTGACGCATCAACGTCATTTCAAGTTGATGGATCTATACCCTACTTAAGAATGCATCATCTGGGTAGCTAAGCGGTGGAGAATCATACTGCTTCTAAAGAGAAAAGGCAACAACGAGGTAACCTTAGGGAACACTTTCTTTATTTTTATGCAGCGGGGGAATTTACAGTTAGTTCTCAAAGTGCCTTGCTTGCACACTAGCTTTCACTATTCCAAATTGACATCATATTCAACATCATCGATATTCGGTGTGAATCAAACTGGCCCTATATAGATGGTCCTAGATATATTAGGTAGGTGGGACACAACGAAACAACGAAAAATAAAATTGAGTCATTTGATGAAATAGTTAGATGCGCCAACCCATATCCATCAAAGTAGTCCCCCCAATGACTTGACTAATCAATCTTCAAAGTCTACACATACCTCCAAAAGTAATTTAATGAGGTTGTGCCGAGAAAGGAAGTAGGCCCAAGGTTAGGGTAGCAAGTTGTCCTGCCACAAGTCATATTTGTTAGGAGAAGTCGCAGCAGCGAGGGCTTAGCACTCAGAACAATTAATTGTCACATCTTCACCAGATCAGCCAAATCAAATCGATTGTGCATTGACATTTCGGTCATCAAAGTCAGCACAAACAATAATATGATAATCCACCATTGTAATTGTTAAACATAATGTAACCTCAACAGTCTGACTATACACTGCCAGCTGTACTGGACAGTTGTACTTTCTATTTTTGTCTTGCTTGAGCCTATTTAGCTCAGCCATCTCCCATTGCATTGTATCTTCTAATAATCTCTTCTTCATATATTCCAATATACTGTTCTATTCTTTTCTCTCTGCATTTCTCTTTACTTCACAATTTATCATGGTATCAGAGCTTCAGCAGTAAGCCTCTTCACACAGTCCGGAGAGCAACACGATCCTCACAGCACAGAGCTTCACGGATCCTGAGAGCACGCGACACAGAGTTTTCACAAAGCTTGGAGAGTTGTCTGTCATACTCTTGAAAGATCCTCGTAGGAAAATTCCACGAGGAAGAAAACCATCATACGCTCAAAGATCAACGTAGGAAGCTTGCAGAGGTTGCAGAGCGTACAATGCTTGAAATATCGAGGAAGAAGAGAGTGCAGAAGAAGAAACTTTAAAGATTCTTGTAATTTTCGAGAATCGTCAAAGATTGACGAAGAAGAGCTGCAGGAGGCAGGAACTCTTGAAGAATTCAAAGAATTCGTTCAAATTCGTTAAAGATTCCTGCAAGAGGCTGAATCGTTCAAAGATTTACAGGAAATCGCTCACATGTATCAAAATTGTAGCAGAGAATGAAGAATTCGTGAAATTCTTTCAAATCTTTGAAAGATTCACAAATTTTTCTTCCAGAGGAGAAAATTCCGTCAAATTCAGCAAAGATCGCGTCTAATGTGAAAAGAACAACCATTAAGGCCGTAAGATTTATCTTGCGAACAGATCTGAAGCGGAAAACTAGTTCAGAAGGGAAGAAGAAAGCACGGAAAAGACAAAAGAGTTTCAGCCGTCAGATCTTGCGCAAAGGACCGACAGCCGTTGGATCAACGAGAAAGTGCACGAGGTTAAATCCTCTAGAGTGCACAGGAGAACTTTTGATTTGAGAAGTCCCGACATCATCTGGACCGTCCATCAAGACACACGTGGCGAGATCTCAGCATTTCATGACTCGCAGGTGTAAAGGTCAGAAGACATGTCATGAGAATTTGCGAATCGCGAAATCACGAGTCATTCTAGACCGTTGGATCAAGAAAGATCGTGAATCATCGATCTTATCACATCGCAAAATCGGTAATCGGG
>SNQJ01S0050608.1:46598-57799 GCA_010110895.2 Picea sitchensis
TCATAAACTATCCAGTATGTTATTTAAAATCATAAATTCTTTTAGAAAATCACAATCATATGATTGTAGTGAATCATCATGTGTATTGCTAGACAACATTGTCACCGGTGCGGAGTAAATTCTGGTTTATGTTGCGCAAATGTTGGCTACGAAATATGCGCAGTGATTTCAGGCAACGAATATTCATGTTGAGGTTGTGTGCATGAATCCAACTGGCAACAGAGAATGGGATCATTCAGTCTGTTCATAGCTTCCTTGAAAAACTCACTTGCAGTTGTAAGGCCCTGTTTGTCCTTCTCAATGACAAATTTTATCTTTTCAAATGCTTCACCTGTCTCAACAAAGCCGCATTTCTTTTCAATTTTGATTGAGCGCCAGAGAGAGTTGTACATGCATCGTCAATAGTTGATCTTTATTCCTTGAAATGTTCCATGATTCTTTCCTTTGATATCCTTTTTTCCTCCCTGAGCTCAATGATCAGATTTTGAGCCTCTCGTAGTTGCTTTTCCAGCCAATTTATATTCTTTTCTCCTCATGTTGGGGAAGTAGGAGATCTTTGACCTGCTTGACTCTGTGATGCTAGTGTTTCACGAATTTCTTATGCTAGTTTCCTTCTCAATTCTCTATTTTCTTGATAGAATTGGGTTATGACGTGTTGATCTTTCTTTAGTTTTTGTTTCACCTCCTTAGTATTTGCATCTTCCTCACCTAAATCCACTTTATTTTCATCAATTCCCTAGTTTGCACATTAAACAAGCTCTGGTTGAATTGTGGGTATGGGAAATCTCCTAGCAGAGGACCCGGTGCATGGTTTACTGGGAGCTTGGATATCCTCAGTTTCATCATTAAATCTTAACTTGATTCTCTTATGGGATGTTGGCTTACTGAGTGATGAGTCTTCCATTTATTTTCCTTTTCTTCTTTCAGCAACATTTCCTCTTCTCACCTCTGAACTGTGAAGTGTTGATTTCTAAGCAGATAAAGGAATGTCTCATTTAGGGTCTCTAGGAATGTTTATCGAAATTAGGAAGGAATTCCAATCCTTGTTAATTAATGAATAAGTTGTTCTCTTGTTGGTCAGCTTTGGCTTGGACATTGTCTGTCATCTTCCCTAGGCTTCGACACAAGAAGAAAGGTAAGTTCAAGGGATTTCTCCCTGTGAAATGCATCAGTAGATTGATGTGGTATGGATGCACCTTGTCGAATCTTCCCCCAAAGGTGAAGTTCTTCCTGATTATCTTCAAAATTTTCTCAAAAGGTTCCAGGAGATACTCACTAGGAATGTCGGCTCCAATTTTCTGATTTTGATATTCAGGGTTGATGAAATCCATATAACATGAAGTATCTAATGGAATACCTTTAAACCATTTTTCTTCCTGCAGAGGGATCTCCATCGCAGCTGACATCCCTGCAATAGTTGCACTGACACCAATAAAATTAAGGGCGAACTGTTTAGTTAGTTGTGTATTATATCCTTGAATCTTTTCACAAAAACATATGCATTCATCTTGTTCGAAGGAGACTTTGATCGTTGGGTCTTCATTTATTAGCTTTAAATCCTAAGGTTCAAACCTCACGACCTTGCCACTTCTTTCATTCTTTCTTTTACTTTGAGAAGCTTCCATGATGTTGGTATATGTCAATTTCAGGCGCGCGACAATAGATTTTAATAGCCTCTTCGTGCAGTGAATAAGGTTAGTAACCTTTGCACAATGTGCAAGAAAAAGTATCAAAAGGAAACTTTGTGCGGCAAACAAATCAGTGGCAGAAAATTCGGCGCAACAGTAAAGTGCAACGGAAAATTTCAGTGCAGCAGCAAACAACAATGGGAAACTTGGCGCAGCGAAAATCTCGGCACAGTAGTAGGTAGTAAGAATTTAGTTCAAAAGAAAGAAGGTTGACTATGAGAAAAAAAAACTCGTTCCAGAAGCTAATTTTCAATGGTCTCCAAGGAAAAATCTTGAACAATGACTGAAAGCGATGGAGGATATGCAGCAAAATCAAAATAGCAGATTTATGTAGCGACTGGAAGCAAATAGTATTTATGCAGCGAAGGGCTTCGAAGCTTGCTGGAAAAACTATGGACAACGCACAAATTTTGAAAGTGATGGAGAAACATGAAGGGTGACCAATATTTATGCTTGAATGGATAAGGAATGAAATTATGGAAAGGGACGAAAAATCCATAACAACGAGAAGTTTGAAAGCAGGTTAAATATTTGTGCAGTGAACTCATGCAGTGAGTACTCCTTTGAAGTGTGCAATAGCACAAATGATATGGAGCATTATGATTGTTCACTTTTCTAACTTCATGATTAGGTAATGATGCCCCATAATATCTTTTGACATGACCTTTATCCTAACCACTTGACTTGACCTTGGTACCTAAATTCCACTTTTTTGACATGAATCGAGACTTAGGAAAGTAGATCCTTACAATTTAAACATGACGAACCTTACACCCTTTTACCGATTTTTTGCCAAACTCCTTACTCGTCTATTCAAACCAATCCTTAATTTTTCCACTGGCCTCATAAAATTTGACACACTAACTCTGACTTACTCAAGAAAGCTTTGATTTTTACAAAAACCAAGACATGGCTCTAAAACATTTTGGACAAACCTCTGACTCTAATAACAAAAAAACAAGGTGCTAACAATATGCACAAAATGTCTCAAAAACATATGATACTTGGTTGTGGCATCTTAGATATGGTCACCTACCTTTTAGGAGTCTTAGTCTCTTGCAAAACCAGACAATGTTTAAGGGACTGCCTATATTGAATGAACAAACCAACCCTTGTGAAAGTTACATCCTTGGATAGCATCAAAGAAATAGTTTTCAAGTAGCCTCCTACAAATCCAAAGAGCGTCTAGAACTAGTTCACACAGATCTATGTGGACCCATGCAAACTCAGTCCATTGGTGGAATTTTTTATTTTATAATGTTCATTGATTATTTTAGCAGGAAAGTTTGGGTATATTTCCTCAAAAAAAAAATCTGATACATACACAAAGTTCAAATAATTTAAAGTTGTAGTAGAACAACAGAGTGTCAGATATGTCAAAGTGCTCGAGTGAGATGGAGGAGAGTATAATTCAAAGGAGTTTGCAATTTTCTGTAAGCAACATGGAATTGAAAGGAAATTCACCACCAAATATACTTTGCGATAGAATGGAGTGGATGAAAGAAAGAATTGGACCATCATGAACATGGAAAGGAGCATGATCAAAGCTAGAAATATGTCCAATGATTTTTTGGCTGAAGTTGGTGCTTGTTCAGTCTACAGTACTTGTAGCATCCCTGACCCCAAGTCAAGGCACACTACCGCATAATTTCTCTTTGATGCCAATATTAACTTTTCCTGGCATGGCTCTATAAAAACTATTGTACAAACTACCCTGCATAAACTACATCTATGTATCCTAGCAAGAAAACCAAACCATGCAAAAATCATGTAGAGGCATAATAAAACATGTGGAGCAATTCCATGCAAGATGCAAGATGCAATATTTTCATTAAACACAATAAAACACATTAAATTAACAATTAAGAATTCAAAACATGTCACTTATGTTTTAAAAGAATCACCAACTAGATACATACCTCTGACATTCCTCCTAGTCATACACATTATTGTTCCAATTCTCAAAAACAAGTCACCCCCGATCCAGGGCTATGACTCCATCGGGGAAAAGGTACTCTCACCAATCCTATTGAGGTCTAACAACTCACAACAAAGAAAGACAAGGCCAATGGCACCAACTCCAACAACAATTCCCTTCACAGCCTCTTATTCCCCGCAGTTTGTCCCACCCAAGGAAGTGTACCCCTTCATTGCTCCATAGTCTTAGGCTATCCCACTTCTCTTTCAGATTTCAACAATAGGTCGACCAGGAAATCTCAAAAATTTGTGGAACTTTGAACACAAGGATTCTCTCATGGAGTTACAGGCACCCACAAGGCCATCACACAAGGAAAACTACCCCAACAATCCTCACCTTGGGTCTTAGCCCTTCCCAAGGAAACCCACGGATAAAAACACACCCAAATGACCAAGGTTATATAGGGCGACCACGCCAATATTTCCTCCAGCTCACTCCCCAGACTAGTAGAAACTCCAACGATTGACCAAATATCCCCAAATGCACTAAACCTCGAGCTTAATTATGCATGCAAACAACATGACAAGTAGCACAAGAGTAACCACTTCATCTCTTTTGGGAATTCATCCCTCCCCAAAGACTTAGGATAAAACACATAAGCATGACAATAACTTAGGCTTGAAATTTTTAGGAATATTTTGTTATATTCCTTGGCTTAGCACCCCCTAGCTTAAGCCCCTCTCAAGTCCCTTAGCCCCATTTCCCTCTTGTGGATTCCTATCCCCCCATACTATTTTCATCTTGAGCTCTCCAGTTGTGATGTATATTTAATAATTTGACAGTGTGATTACAAAATGAAAAACTTGTTGCACCAACCACAGCTTATAGACTCACCGGCCTAATATCACACATGCATCATGGCCTAAACATATATACACGCAAGGCTCTCTGGCCCAAAATCATCCTAGATCACCAGCCTATATGAACATATATACATTCATATATATAGTTTCCACATGGGGGTATTACACCCCCCCCCCTATTTTATGCATTGTCCTCGGTGCATTATGTAAAATGTTCATTTCAAAATTCTTCAAAAAGCTCCAAAAATATGTGGGTATTCTTCCTGCGTGATGTCATCATGCTCCCATGTAGCATCCTCAAGTCCACTAGATCTTTACTAGTCATGTTGCTTGATTTTGGAGTAGCTTGAATTTATTTTCCAGTATGCACACAAGTTGTACTGGGAAGTCATCTTCTTGCTCCACCTGAATCACACTCCAATCAATAACATTATTAGCATCAAACACATATTTCTTAATAAATGATACATGGAATACATTATGCACATGCATAGATGCAAGTAACGCTAACATATATGCAACAGACCCAAACCTTTCTAAGATTTCAAATGGCCCATGGTAATGTGATGCCAACTTTGAACAGTTCCCCAACTTCAGGGAACTTCTCTTGGCCTTCATTTTTAAGAACAAATGGTTGCCCACTTTAAACTCTATATTTATTCTTCCCTTATCAACATAAATTTTCTTCCTGACCTGAGCAACTTTCAATTTGTGCTTAATCTTTCCCATCTTCTCTTCCATTTCCTTGATCGTCTCATGCCCAAACACTCCTTTGTCTATTGGGTTATCCTAGCTCACTAGAGTGTTTCACTTCCTATTGTAAAGTGCCTCAAATGGACTCATCTTTAATGATGAATGATATCCATTGTTCTATGAAAATTCCATGAGGTGGAGTTATTCTTCCCACTAGCAAGGATTTTCCATCACATACATTCACAACATATCTTCAATCTCCTAATTGATTCTTTTTGTTTTCCCATCTGCCTCCAAGTGATATGTTGTATTGAAGCTCAGATTTGTTCTGAATCCATTCAATATATCCTTCCAAAATTTTGAATTGAACTTAGGATCTTTGTCAAACACAATTTCCTTAGGCACACCATGCAGTCTGGGGTTCTTTCATATAAATGTCTACAATATTTGTTGATTTATGTGTTAGCTTCACTAGAAAAAAAATGAATTTCCTTGGTAAACTTATCCACCACCACCATGATGGAATCATGTTGCTTCCCTGTCCCGGGCAGCTTGGTGATAAAATCCAATGTCACCACTTCCCATTTCCACTCAGGAATGACTAATGGTTGCAACAATCCAGTTGGATGGTTGTTATCATATTTAACTTTCTGGCACTCAATGCATTTGGATATATAATCAACCACATCCCTTTTCATGTCTGGCCAGAAATATTAACCTCTGACAATTGTTATGGTCTTCTGATATCCTGGGTGCCCAACATAAGGCACGTATGCATTTCTTTAAGCATAGTTCTTTTCAACTCTAGAGTATTAGGCACATACACTTTGCCTTTATACATGAGGACCCCATCCTCTTTCAATGCATAATATTTAAATTTATACTAAATTTTTCCTTGTTGGTGCCTCATCTTCTTTCACATATAGCTAATTTGATTTGGCAGCTTCTAGAATTATATCCTTTAAATCATAAATATACATGATTATGGTTGAATCATGCATCACATGCACCTTCCTGTTGAGTGAATCAACCACTATGTTCTCCTTGCCTTTGATATGATTTATATCAAAGTTGTATTCATTGAGGAATTATAACCATCTTACCTATCTGGAATTTAAATTCAACTATCCAAATAGATATTTCAGACCAGTGTGGTTTGTCCTCAATTCAAATCTTCTACCCACAAGGTAGTTTCTCCAAATCTTCAGTGCATGAATAATGGTTGCCATATCTAAGTCAATCATGTCATAGTTCCTTTCATGCTCCATGAGTTTCCTAGACTCATAGAAAACCACATAATCATTTTGGGTAAGAAAAACACCTAGTCCTTCTTTGCAAGCATCTATGCATACCAAAAAATATGCATTATGATCAACAATCCTTAGCATTGGTGTAGTTTTCAGCGATTATTTCAAATGAATAAATCCCTCTTCAGATTCCTCGATCCATTCAAACTTCACACTCTTCTTTTGCAAAGAAATTATAAGATGTGTAATCTTGGAAAACCCATTTATAAATCTCCCGCGGTACCCTGCTAGTCCCATGAATGACCTGACCTCTATGACATTCCTTGGAACTTCCCATTCTCTGATTACTTTAATCTTATCTACGTCCATTTCCATTCCCTCTTCTAAGATTATGTGACCCAAATAATGGATCTTCCTTTGATAAAATGAGCACTTGCCCAGCTTTGCATAAAGTTGATGCTCCCTTAACACTTGTAACACTATCCTTAAATGTTGATCATGCTCCTCTTTAGACTTAGAGTAGATAAGTATGTCATCCAAGTATTTTTTGAAAATTCCATTCATTAAACACATGAATATGCATGGTGCATTTGACATCCCAAATGGTACCATTACAAATTCACAGTGACCATATCTAAAGGCAATATTTTTTATATCTTCATATTTAATCCTTACTTGATGGTATCTTGACCTGAGTTCAATCTTAGAAAATACCTTGGCATCCTTCATCTAATCAAAAAGATCATCTATCCTTGGCAAAGGATATTTTTTCTTCACAATAACATTATTCAGTTGCCTGAATTCAATGCACAGTCGCAAGGTTCCATCCTCCTTCTTTACAAAAAGTATTGGGGCACCCCAAGGTGAGACACTTGGGCATATGTACCCCTTTTTCAATATCTCATCAAGTTGCATTTGTAGTTCTTTAAGCTCTAGTGTACTCATTATGTACGGTGTCTTGGAAACTAGATTTGTTCCTGCCATTAAGTTAATGGAGAAATTTGTGTCCCTCTTAGGTGGTGAACTTGGTATTTCTCCAAAGACATCTTCAATTTCCCTTGGGACTACAAAGTATTCAATACTTGGCACTTTATTCTTGGAGTCTACTTTTTCCATGTGAAATGCATACATTTGGCATCCCTTTCTAACACTTCTTTTTAGTTGCCTAGCTGAAATTTCTTTGACTGAAATTGCTCTTGTAATGCCTTGAAGTGATCTTAAGTTTCCTTCATAATCAAGACAAGTGAATGCCTTGTTGTAGTAGTCCAAGATGACATGATGCTTTTCCAACCAATCCATACCAATTATGTATTCATAAGACCCTAATGTTATGATGTTCAAATACACTTTCGTATTGATCTCATTCATGTCCAATGAACAATCCTGAACTTATTCAATGATTCTTATTTTAGCTCCGATAGCTAGATGAAATAGCCAAGATTTCCCATGTTTGCTTCTTTGCAAGTGAAATATTTCCACAAGTTTAGGATCTATATAACTATGGATAGCTCCTAAATAAATTAAAATGGCTATAGGTTGATCATTGATCTTACATTCCACTTCAATCATATGAGATTGAAACTCATCTTGCTTGTTTTCCAAGGCTACATAAATCCTTGTCATGCTTCTACCCGTATCTTCAATTTTATCAGCCTCTTGGATGTTGTGAATAGTCCTATTTTCACTTATGTGAGGACAATCTGTGTACATGTGATCTCCCTCACTACCCCAACATTTAATGGGTTGTTGTCTTGGTCTTTTCCCCAAGGTCTCTGACATCTTAGACTCATTTTGTGTTGGTTTTTCTTGAGGGTTATTTCTAAATAAAGGTGGCTTAAACCCTTTCCTTCTCTGCTCCATCTTGCCTTTCTTCTTATCGACCCAAGTTCTATGAGAATTTGACCCTCCTTTATGTTGATTGTAAAGGCACTTGGCTCTCCTTATTGATCCCTCCAATGTATTGGGCTCATCATACTGAATCGTATCACTGTATATTGAGGGTAGCCCACTCAGGAATATTTGTCTCTTGACTTTCTCAACCTGGATGAAGTCAACATACCTTAGCAACTCCAGAAATATCCTTTCATACTCATCCATGGTCATGCACCCAAGCTTGAGTTCAAAGAACTCCTTCATCTTTCTGTCATAATATCCCTAGGACAAATATTTCCTCTGGAAATATTTTCTGAACTTCCTCGAGGTTAACTTATTTTCATTAATGTGCTTGACTTGCACAAGTTGGTCCCACCACATTAATGCTTTCCCTTTTAACTGGTAAATTGAAATTCTAGATTCTACTTGAGAGGGAAAATAATGCAACTGAAAATAATTTATCATTCCCAACAACTGTGCCTCTGCATCTTCATCCTTTCATTTCTCACCATCAAAGGTAGGAGGATTGATATTTCTCATCTCCTCTTGTATTACATCCACTCCAATCCTCCTCTAATGATGTCTAACATGAGATCAACTTTGACTGCTCCCTACTCTTGCATATGAGTGTCTTGGTTGTTAAATTATGAGCTTGATTTCTTATGCGGATTAATTCTTTTATTTTCTTCAATACTTTGATTCCAGCTTAATACACTTCAACAATACCAAATCATAACCAAATAGAAATAACTATGTAGATAAGTAAGCATACACATCAACAACACATATACCCCCGGGAAACCCTGTACAGGGAGAAAAACCCCAGCAAACGATATTCCTTTATTGCATTAATAATGTAAGATCACTTACAAATATCCACCATGAATGTTCTTCTCTTAAAGAGCTTGCCAAGATGACTCTGAACTGACAAAGACCTAAAAGACCTTGTTGAAATACACCTCTGACATGTTGCCTCAATTGATGATATATAGCACTGATATGTTGCTTTGGTATGATGCCTCTTTATCACTGATGTGTGCCTCTATTGCTTCACCCTTAACCTACATCTCAGAACTATATTGAAGAGAGAGGTTGACCTCTACTTATATAGGTTGAAGAGGAGAAGAGGAGAGACTCGAAATAGTAACATGTTTGCATGAGTTAATCATAACTCAACTTCATACTTTAGTTCTAACTTATAACTAGAATTGAGACTGGTTACAACTTAGCATTACACTTTAGTTCGAAAATAGAACTAGACTTTAGACTGGTATGCTTTAGTTCGAACTTAGAACTAGACTTGAGACTAGTTACAACTCAGCATTACACTTTAGTTCAAAAATAGAACTAGACTGAAGACTTTAGTTGCAACTCAACATTACACTTTATTCTAAAATAGAACTAGACTTAAGACTTCAGTTGCAACTCAACATTACACTTTAGTTCTAAAATAGAACTAGATCACTTAAGACTTTAGTTGCAACTCAACATTACACTTTAGTTCTAAAATAGAACTAGACTTAAGACTTCAGTTACAACTCAACATTACACTTTTAGTTCTAAAATAGAACTAGACTTGAGACTTCAGTTACAACTTGACTCTTTACAAGGCAATTTGAAATTATCTTCATGGTGGATAATGTTACACATGTCAACGCACTAGATCAATACATTTATCATTTGCAATATTAGGAATATTGTTTGTTTCTAGCTCATAGGAATTTTATATTCAACCTAACTTTTTCTAGATGCCTTGACTTTTTCTCATGGCTCGCAAGGTTTGACTAGGCTCACAGAGGTTGTATGTTCCCCCTGAATTTTGCACTAGTCTGTCTATGCTCACAGAGGTTGTACGTTCCCCTGACTTTTGCACTAGATTGTCTATGCTCACAGAGGTTGTACATTCCCCTTGACCTTTTCATTAGACTCACATAGCATCTTGTTCATCCTGACTTTTGGTTTGACTCACAGAGGTTGTACGTTCCCCCTGACTTTTTTCAATACCTCACAAGACTGGTTGATTCTCCAAATCTCCTTGGCTAGCCTCAGGGTGGCCCATATGGCCTCTCATTGGAGAATGATTGTCGATGCTGCCAAATTTAACACTCCCTCTCAGCAAGGGAGTCATTCAAATCCACACCATGATTTCCTCTCAGCTGCACAAACTGTCTTGAGGTCAAAGGCTTAGTCAAGATATCAGCTACCTGCTCGCTCGTGGCTATGTATTGTAACTTTACAGTTTTTCTCTGGACCAAGTCTCGGATGTAGTCGTACCTCATGTCAATATGTTTTGACCTGTCATGAAATAATGGTTTCTCTATCAATTTTATGCCACTTTGATTATCACAGTGAACCACCGTCGTCTCGAGCTTGTCACTAAACAACCCAGAAACCAATTTTCTGAGCCATACTGCTTCCTTGCTAGCATCACTTGTTGCAATGTACTCATCCTTTGTTGTACTCTATGAAATGGATCCCTACTTCCGGCTTGACCAAGAGATCATAGCGGATCCTAAACTGAAGCAGTATATGGAAGTACTCTTCCGATCCACTGGGCTTCATGCCCAGTCAACATCTGCATACCCATGCAGAAATAAACCACCATTGGATGTATATCTCATACCATAAGTAATGTTACCTCTTATATATCTCAAGATGTGCTTTGCTGCCACCTAGTGTATCTGTCTCGGTTTAGTCATGAACTGACTCATTGCAATCACTGCATAGCATATATTTGGCCTAGTGTGGATCATGTACATCAATGATCCAATCATCTACCTATACATGGTGGGATCCACCAAATCTAAACCTATATCAGAATCATGCAGCTTCCTCAGGTTGGTAACCATCGGAGTAGACATGGATTTGCAATCCATCATACCAAACCTCTTTAGTACATCCACTGTGTATTTTCCTTGTG
>SNQJ01S0050608.1:62521-74964 GCA_010110895.2 Picea sitchensis
CTAAGAAGTCCTCTTACATTTATTATATCTAACTACCCATTTATTATATCTAACTACCATAGTGGGCCTTATTTAATAATATAGTGGACCTAGTCCACCTTACATTGAATGGCCTCCACTATTATCACTATGGGCCCTCTGGGACCCCCCACTATCTCTCTAGCTACCTTACAAGATGTGAGCGAATTTTGATCGGTGTACATGTTTTATTCCACATGCGGATGTCCATCTGCTTAGTCTCCTTCATCTCAGAAGTTGGGAGAGGAACATAACACCGCATTTAATGTTTATGAGAAGAGGCGAAAGCTGGTTGGAGAGCTAGAAAACTATGATAGAGATCTTCCAGCTCTCAAGAAGATTGTAGAAGCCCTCCAGCTTAAGGAAGTTGTGCGCTTTGAAAGAACGTCAGAAACTATAGAGATTGTTACTAATCATACACATAAGTTAATAATGAAGCTTGCAAAGCTTGCAACCAAACTTGCTTTACCGTCTTCTTTCTCGATCTCTGTACAATCCGAGAGCGCTCTTTTGTCTCCTAAGAACAATATCAGACCGAACATAACAATGTTCCAGAACAACGGTGTCGAGGATCCAAAGTCAAGCAATACCTTCAGAAGCAAAAATGTATCAAAAATGATTAATTTTTGCAACGACGATTCTCCTGTTGAGCAAAGAAGCAAAAACAACAAAGGGTCAATGGGTTTGACAAGGCCTGCATAGCGCTTCTGAAATTCAATCACATGATCTCCTTCCAATTCATGGAAGTTGTTGGTAATGTTCATCCACCTCAGCTTGGTCAAACGAGACCCGCTAATTGTGTCCGTCCAGTGGGTTTCATCTGCATCAGGGACCTCTGGGGGCATTTGGGAGCGCGAGAGGAGGGTGTGTTTGGCCTTATGGGTAACGATGTATATGCCAGAGCTGCTATGTTCTAGGTTGTGTGGCAGTTTGCTCCAGAGTGCTTCGAATTAGTTTTGGGAATAAGTAAGCGTGCACTCTACATTAACCCTCAGAATTTTGAGTTTGGCACTAATGGTTACTGTCCAACTCAAGAGAAAGTTTGTAACGATACAGAGGGGAGGAGGATATATGTGTTGGGTATGTGTTATATTCTTTGCATGTGTGTGTGTGTGGGTGCGTCAGATACGACGACTGCGTCTGACGATCCCTTCAGCTATTTTGCGGATTTTTAGCGGATTTTGCTATTTTTAGCTGATTTGTAAATTAATCCCGGATTAAGGGATTAGGGTTTTGGTATCTACGGAATACCTAAAAACATTGTATATATTGTATGGCGAATGGTGAAATTCGATATAATGAAATAGAAAGGTTTTCCCGGTTGAGGGTTTCCGGTAAAGATCTCTGTGTATTCTGTGTATGAGCCATTGATTAATTTCTGTATTGCTTAAGAATATATATATGCATTGCTTTACTTCGCAGGTTTAAAACTTACAATATGAGCCAAAACCCATTCTTGTTCTCCTCAGACATGAGCAGTTTCTGGAATGCATCTTGAAGCAACGTGTGGTTCATAAGCACAATCTGGTCTGATGCATAACCTTTGTCATCACTGGCTTGGGTATTTATCAAGTGGGAAAGATGGAGCTCTACAATGCGAGTGTTCGTTACATCTTCGATCTTGTTTCTTGCAATGGAGAGGCCATGATCAGAATATACGAAGAATGAGACGAGAAATCTTCGGGCAGTTAGCCTTTTGGCGAGCTCTGTAAAAGGAATAAGATGATCGATTCCAAGGGAGGGAAGGAGGAAAAGGTGAGGTGCAGGTGTAGGTGCAACCATCCTACAATCTCTCAATCTCCCAATGCGTTGGCGAGACTCAGAATTGATCAAAACCAATTAGTTGTGTCTATATAAAATGTGAGTTAATCCAATTCCAACGAACACATTTATAGGTGTTTATGGTGTAGAACTGTAAAAATACCAAGTCATGGCATCTGGATTGTGGATTATATTTCTTCTCGTGTGAAGATGTGAATTTCTAAAGGCAATATAAGAAACAAAATTATCGAAATTAATGACCCGTACTTGCATTTTATTTAATTTTTTTCTAGCCACCTTTCTCGTAGGGCGTATTGTCGGCCCAATTAAAATGAGACTTGAAATGAAGTCATGTTCTAGAAAGTTGAAATCAAATCATAATTTAGAAACCATCTAAATATATACCATCTTCCTTCATTGTTTAAGCATTTCCACTTAATAAAGAAGCTCCATATTTACTTATCGTTTAACCATTTTCATTTAACATGAATGTTTTGTACTTACATTTGTGTTTTTTGGTGTGGATGTGTATAAGCATTTGTTTTCTTTGGTGTGGACGTGTATAAGCATTAAAGTTAAGGCATCTAAATTTTATTTTATTTTTCTCCTGAATGCCAGAAACTGGTCTGGCATACGACTCAACAAATCAAAAGATAAACTGGTATGGTCCTGGAACAGATCTTCAGGTATAGTCACTACCAATTTTGCATATCAGACCATCTTATATGTTAACAAAGTGGAAGAAATGAAATGGTGGTTCAAAGCTATATGGAAATTGAAAATCCCAACCAAACTTATATGCTTCATGTGGATGTGTCTAAAAGATTGTATTCTCACTGGTACAAACTATCAAAAAAGAGGAGGTATTGGACCCACAACTTGCAATCTATGTTTAAAGAATGAAGAAACAACCACACACCTTTTTGTGGGATGTCCAATAACACAAAAAATTTGGACTGAAATATTAAATTTCCTGAAGATAGATAGCAATTGGAATTACCCTTGTGTGGAGGAGAATCTAAAAAACTGGTTCTTACAATTTCCAAAACTCAGACATATCCCATTTCTAGTCTGTTGGGGCATCTGGAAATTTCGAAATAAAATTATGTTTGAAAATTGGAATAGATTGGATCAAATGATAGTCTTAAACATTATCCTATCATTTAAAGAGTACTCAATCAAAGAGGATAAAGATAAATTGGATTTCATCTTAAATCCAATCTATTTTGATGATAATCCAATTGGTTTTTTTGATGGTGCAGCTGTAGGAAAAAATTGTGGTATTGGATTATATTTAAAAATCTCCTCAGAACACACAGTTAAGGCACGTTTTGCTGGAGACACTGGCAACAACATGAAAGCAACGCTCTTGGGTCTTTGGGGAATCCTTCTACTCGCTTCCTTTTTCACTATAAAAAAGTTGATGGTTGCGGATGACTCCAAGGTTACTATTGATTGGATAGCCTCCAAATCAAAATTGAACCTTATTTATCTCAACAACTGGAAATAAAAGATCAAAAGGTTAAAAGATGGTTTTGATTCTATCAAATTTATGCATATCCATAGACAGTTGAACAATGTTGCAAACAGCTTATCAAAAATGGCTCTTCAAGACACATCAGGCTGGCTTTTTTATGAAGAATTTTATGAAGAAGTCGTTGTAAACACATGAAACTTCTATATATTCTAATGTGTATATTTCCAAATACAAATATAAGACAAACCCTCTATATATCACTAGGAAGACTTCTCTGGATAGTGTAGAAGGAAGTAACTTTTTTGACTTTTTGTATAAATTAGAAGGAAGGCATAACTTCAGATCTTTTTTTATTGATGCCCACTAGATACAGTTGTAACAGAAAGTTTTATTTGATTCTAATAGAATAACAATGAAACTATTTTTTTCGCGTGAAATAAATAGGAGCAAATTTAGTTGAACTTAATGCTTCGTACTTGTATTTGATATTTTTGGTTTGTGCAGGTGCAACTGGTGTATTTGTTATTTCTGGTTTGTGCAGGTGCAACTGGTGTGAGATACATTGATGGATCCATGTTTTTCTGTTTTTTAATTAAAAATTATTTTTTAATTAAAATTTGGTTGGGAATTTTAATTCAATATAAAATTACAATTCCACACACTTATTACAATCTTAATAAATTTTCGTTTAAAATTATAATTCCACACACGTATTACAACCTTAATAAATTTCCATACTATAAATCCATTCATATATTTAAAATTACAATTTAAACAATACAACTACCTGCCATTTCTGCAATTATTCATCAGCCAAATTTAAGTACCCCATATGAAACGCTGGTGCAACTACCCTGCATTGTCAAGCTGATACTCTGAATCTTTCTGATAGAACTATTGGCGTTAATCCCTTCTAAATTTTAATGTTATCTTAACGGAAGGGCCAAGAAAAATATTCGCTAACGTTAAAAACTGATAGGAGGAATTGATTTTTTCTAATTTTCCTTAAATCTTTTGCATAGGTTATGAATTTATCCGTCATTCGTCTGAGTTCTGGTTGGGTTTTCATGTCCAACTATCATCTGTATGTGGTCTACTCTGGTTTTCATGTTGTTTGCATATGTCTGGGAAGAGTATTTTACGTATCACATGTGTCTCCACATTTATCAGTTAGTCCGACAACATTTTGCAACAACAAGGAATACTGTCGACTTTCAACCGTTCAACTGCAGGGCCTATGTATTTATTTGCGTAGAATGACTCATCTCTATGTGTTGTCTACACTCTTTTAAAGGCTTTAAATAAACCCTCTGTATTTAATGTCACCCAATGACTCAAAGATTTGCAAATTGCATTGCATCTCACTCAATCTGTTGTAATCTCTTGTAACTGAACGAAATAATGAAGAATAGGGTAGTTACACATTCTCTATCCTGTAATTGGAAGGGCGGTTACACATTCTCTGTCCTAGAATTGGAATGGTGTGGAATGGGGAGGAACAACCCTATTGCATTTAGTTATATATTGGAGTGATGGAGCCATTTGTAAGTTTTATGTTTCTCCCTTTTGATAAATATGGGAAAGAGTAAACCAAGGATGTCAATTATAGTCATCTACTCCANATTGCAGAGGTTTAATATGTAGGAATGTAAACCAGTCAAGGTTCCTATTCATGTTGGTGTAGAGTTATTTGTGGATCAGTGTCCCAAGACACAAGAAGAAGAGGAAGACATGTCTCGTGTTCCATATGTGAGTGAAATTGGAAGTTTGATGTATGAAATGGTCTATACTAGATCGGACATTGCACATGCAGTGGGATTTTTAAGCAGGTATATGTCAAAACCAGGGAAGGAGCATTGGAAAACAGTAAAAAGGGTTTTCAGGTATTTGCATGGCATTGCTAGCTATGGATTGTGCTACCAAGGAAGATCGGGATTGGACAGGGTGTTGGATATGCATGGCTTTGTGGATGCAGAATGGGTTGGATATTTGGATCAAAGGAGATATAAAAGTGGGTATGTGTTTAACTTGTTTGGAGGAGAAATAAGTTGGATGAGAAAAAGACAGGTTGTAGTGGCACTTTCAACTACAGAAGTTGAATACATGGCAGTCACTCATGCAAGTAAGGAAGAAGTATGGTTACAAAGAATGTGTTGAGGTATTGGGTTGGTACAGCAAGCTATAAGCATAGATTGTAACAGTCAGAGTGCAATTTTTCTGGAAAAGAACTCGGCTTATCATTCAAAGACAAAGCATATTGATATTCAATATCACTTTGTGAGAGACGTGGTTGAAGAAAAGAAAGTGTTGTTAATGAAGGTGGACATTTTGAAGAATGTTGCAGATTCATTAAAAAAATATGTGAGCATTGAGAATTTCTCTTGGTGTAGAGGATCCATGGGCATTTCTACCTTGGATTGTTGACTATGTAACCATGTAGCCCCTTGTATGCAAAGAAAACAACAAGTGGAAGAATGTTGGGTATGTGTTATACTCTTTCCACGAGTAGTAGTCTTTGTGTTGTGTTGGGTGTGCAGAAGGTCGAAATCCCCTTGCGCAGGGGTTTGGGGGCAGCGCCCCCGAGAAATTTTTTTTTTCTCAAGAAACGTGTTGCATTATTGCCTCGATTTTCGTGTCCATTGTTGGGAATTTTTTTGGCACATGGTTTTTTGCCGATGGTTTTCTATTTCTAGTTAAGGAATTAGGGTTGTTGACTAATCCAAGTCATTGGGTTAGGGTTTTGGATGTCACTAGATCCTATATGTATATTGTATTGTAAACAATGTATCACTATGAATGAATATAGAATATGCTGCATTTCCCGGTTTGGGTTTCTAAGGGAAAAATCTTTGTGTAATGTTTGTATTTTCTATTGTATATTTTTTGTTCTTTTACTGAAATTTTGTTTGCAATAAATATTGTACAAGGTTAAAATCTACACGTTGGACAAGGCTCAAACACCTCAGTTTCTGCACACGTCTAGATATTTGGATTTCCAAAAATCCTGGATATCTAGCCATATGAACCTATCAAACTTCCAGATATCCAGACATCTGGAATCTATAAATTTTCAAAAGTTCCTTTTTTGGAAATCCTAGGTCTCCAGATTTCTGGATTTCTTCCTTTATGCATGTGGGTCCCACCCGTACTCAGATTTCACTTGGCGTCCCTTGATTTGTTTTCCCTTGTTAACTTCTTCCACTGACAAGCCTCCACCTGACACTTGTTTTCTTACGTGGCTCCCATGTTGAAGTGATGTTTCCACCCACGTGGCCTCTGGACTCTTCTCAACCTTGAGGCTTATGGTTCCATTGTGGTCAAGGTTCCACATATGGAAGCAGACAATTTGGAATAAGTCGCTTTATTGAAATCCTAGATCTCTATATTTTCGGATGGAATGGTCTATATTCCATCATAGCGTTCCACCATCCGACACTCATACTTTTGCAAAAAATTATTTATTGGAAACTCCAGATTTTTGGATGTCCCTAGCTCCTCCTCTGAGTTCTTCCACCCACGCTTGTGCTAATATTAATTATCAACTGTCCACCATCTCCTTGAGATCCACACCCAAATTTCTTTGGAAATTCAACAGATGTTGATGTGGTCATTGGTTGTTAGTGGAAGGTCACATGTATGCCAAAGTGGCATGACATGGCCTTGTCGACATGGCATCTGGGATCAAATGATTTGGAGAAACATTTTTATAATATCTTATAGATATTCGGATGGTCCTGGTTCCACCTTCTTATTCTGACGATTTGGCCTTTGCCTTATGGCCTACCACCATGTCCCACTGACGTATCCATCTTGTTGATGTGTCATCCGACATGGCACAATGATGTGTCATGTTGACTTAGCATGTCGAACGTGGCACTTTCGACACCAATGATGAAATTTCATATGACTCAACCTACTTACATGTCATGCTGACGTAATACTTCTGACATCATAGGTTGATGTGTAACCATACTCTAACATCACGTCTGAGATTTGACATATGGATTTTTCCAAAAATCCATTTTTAAGAACTTTTGGATTTCCAGATGGTCATGGTTCCTCTCTTGGTTCCACCATTCAGCATCCAAATATTACCTTCCATTGTGGCTTCGATGACTACTTTTGTTGAAATGGCCCTGACACTGGTGTTGATGTGGTAGCTGCCATGTTATGTTGACATAGCATCCGGGATCTGGCCTTTTTGAAAAAGGCCTTTTTGGTATTCTCTAGATTTTCAGATCTAGAACTTCTCCATCTCCTGGATACAGTTTCCTATCCTTTGAGTTATGCGCAAGCCCATTTTCCTCTATTGGGTTCCACACACGAAATATGTACTTTTAACAAAGACCCTTTTTCAAAAATCTCGGATTTCTATATTTTCATCATTCAGATGTCATAGTTTTGTTGGCCAAGGCTACAAATACTTAGCTCCACCCTGAGGTACTAGTTCCACCATGAGGTTCCGATCATTAAACTCCAAATTAATCTGGGATCCGACCATCTGTATTTTTAAAGGACCCACTTTCTCAAACCTCTGGATCTTTGGATTTCTGGATGGTCTCGATTCGTCCTTCCAAGTTCCTTCATCTGTCCCTTAAGTCTCGGGGTATGACGTGTCAACACATGATTATTGATGTTCCCCTCCACTATAATTTCACCCGTCCCTTGATTTCCACCTATAATTCCCACGTCATCCTCATGTCATCAATACGAAAAATCCCCAAAGTTTGCCAAAATTTTGAATTTTGAATTTTTTCAAAATGCCCAAAAATTTGAATTTCTCTCTTTGGATGCCATGGAAAATATACAACTTAGATCCTCATGGACCAATTAGGCTCTGTGAATTCAATTCTACTCCAACCAACAATTCTACATCCTCACGTTGATTTTTTCACGGGATTGAGCTTCAGTAATTGGTATATTTGCCCGGTTCACCCCAAAAGCTCTGAGAATTCTGCAACTTCGGCCAATTTCTCGGCCCATACAGCTTAAGTTTTGTATCCAGAGCTACGATACCACAATTTAGCATCCCCAACCCCAAGTCAAGACACGTTACCACACAATTTCTCTTTGATACCAACATTGATTGTTCCCAACATGGCTCTGTAAAAACTATTGTACAAACTTCCCTGCATAAAATACAACTATGTACCCTAAAAAACAAACCAAACCATGCATAAATCATGTAGATATGTAGTAAAACATGTTAAGAAGTCATCAATGCAAGATTCAATCTTTTCAGTAAACACGGTGCAAAATTAAACACAATACAACAAATTAAATCAACAACTAAGCATTCAAGACATGGAACTTATTTTTAAAAGAATCACCAACTATTTGCAGACCTTTGATGTTCCTCCCAGTCGTAGTCATTGTTGTTCCAATTCTCAACAACAGGTCACCCCTAAGCCAGAGCTATGTCTCCACCAAGGCAAAGATACTCTCACCAATTCCACTAAGGTTTGACAACTCACAACAAAGAAAGACAAGGCCAATGGCACCAACTCCAGTAGCAATTCCCCTCACAACCTCTCATTCCCCAAATCCTATCCCACCCAAGGAAGTGTACCCCTTCACTTCTCCACAATCCTTCGGCTATCCCACTTCCCTTTTAGGCTTCAACAACATGCCAACCAAAAGTATTAGAGTTATATGTAAATTGGAACATAAGGCTTCTCTCATGGAGTTACAGGAACCCACAAGGCCAACACATAGGGAAAAATATCCCATAAATCCCCCACTCAGGTCTCATCCCTTCCCAAGGAAATCGAGGGATAAAAACACACCCAAACCACCAAGTTTTTATAGGGTGACCACTCCAATAGCTCGTATCTCCACTCTTTCCTAAAGCACACTCCCATACCAATAACGATTCCAATGATTTACAGAATATCCCCAAATACACTAAGCCTTGAGCTTAATTATGCATGCACACATCATGACAAGTGGCACAAGATTAAAACACATCCCTCCCCAAAGACTTACGATAAAACACATAAGCATGACAATAACTTAGGCTTGGGATTTTTAGGAATATTTTATTATATTCCTTATCTTACCCCCCACCCCCCCACCCCCGGCTTAAGCCCCTCTCAAGTCCCTTAGTCCCCTTTCCCTCTCATGGATTCTTAACCCCCCATACTCTTTTCATCTCGAGGTATACAACAATGATGCATTTTATTAATTTGACAGTGTGATTACAAAATGAAAAACATGTTGCACCGACCAAAACTTATAGGCTCACTAGCCTAATATCAAATAGGCACCCTAGCCTAAACATCCACGCATACAAGGAAATCTATCCCAAAATCATCTTGGCTCACCCGCCTATATGAACAGATATACATTCGTATATACAGTTTCCACTTGGGGGTATTACAATATTGAACATATCTCCAAAACAAAGTGTGAAAGATAAAGTGCCTCAAGAAGCATGGAGTGGCACAAAGTTAAGTGTCTCTCACTTCAAAAAATTTCGTTGTATAGACAATGCATATGTCCCATAAGAGATAAGAAAGAAACTTGAAAGCAAGAGATAAGTGTATTTTCATTGGGTGCAGTGAACAGTCCAAATCATATAGACTATATAATCCAGTCGCCAAGAAATTTGTGGTGAGCAGAGATGTAAAATTATTGGAGGACAAATCTTGGAGTGACCAAGAAAATGAAACAATGGACAACCGAAATCCATTACTCCAAATATATGAACGGGTGGAAAGATTAGGACAGCAAGTACCTCCACCAAGACTTTCAAGGTTACAGATGCAAAGACAAGAGGAACAGACTGAAAATAGTTCTTCTTCTAGCAGTGAGTCAGTAGCTTCTGTGAGAAATTATAGAACAAGGATCTTGAGGTAAATCTATGAACAATTGGATGACATGGATCAACAAGCTCACTTTGCCTTATTATCCTATCAACCTACTTAATTTGAAGAGGAAGGGAAAGAAGAACAATGGGTATAAGCCATGAATTAAGAGATTGAAGTTATTAAAAGGAATGAGACATGGGATATTGTTGATCTCCTAGCAGATAAAACCAACATTGGTGTTAAGTGGGTTTACAAGAAAAAACTGAATGAGAAAGGCAAGGTATAAAAACATAAGGCAAGGCTAGTTGCCAAAGGGTTTGCTTAGCAACTCGGTATTTACTATGATGAGACCTTTGCTCCACTATCAATATTGGATTATATTAGAGATATGGTATCCACTGCAGCCTAGAACAAATGGTCAGTTTACTAGATGGATGTGAAGTCATCCTTTTTGAATGGCAATTTAGAACAAGAGGTGTATGTAAATCAACCACCGTGATTTGAAGTAAAAAAATGAGAGTACAAAATGTACAAGTTGAAGAAACCCGTGTGTGTCTTGAAGCAAGCTCCAAGAGCTTGCTTTAGTCAAATTGACTCTTATTTTCTCAACAATGGGTTCAACGAGAGCAATAATGAGCCCACTCTTTATACCAAATAAGATCAGCAAGGTAAAATTCTTATAGTTTTTCTTTATGTTGATGATATGATATATACTGGAAATATGATGTTAGATGATTTCGAAGCTTCCATGAAAAGACAGTTTGAGATGACAGATCTTGGTCTCATGAAGTACTTTTTGAGAATTTAAGTTAAGCAATTCACTCAAGGCATTTTCATATTTCATCAAAAGTATGGTATAGATATCTTAAAGAGGTTCAGGATGGACAGATGCAAACCAACTAAAATACCTATTGCAATAGAAACAAAATTGAGCAAGTAGGATGATGGACCAATAGTTGATTCAACATTATACAAGAGGCTTGTAGGAAACCTCATGTACCTTACTACAACTAGATCTAATGTTATGTATGTTGGGATATTGAGAGAGGAGGGTGAATCAATATGAGCATTTTTTACCACTTTCAATGACAATATATAAACTTCAACTTTATCAGCAATATATAATAGCTTCAACTTATCAATAGTATTCAATATTTATCACATATATATTTTGTATATCATTGCATCATAAACAATATCATTCATAATTGCATAATAAACAACCACAAATACATAGTACACCAAAATTTACGTGGAAACCCAAATGGGAGAAAACGATAGAAAGTTTTCTTATATATATCCAAAATACATTCATAGGAAGCACCAACTTCCCAATTCTCCAGCACCAACTGGAAGGAGGCACCAACCTGAAGGAATCTCCAACTCCCTGAATTCTCTAGCTACAACTGGAAGGAGGCTCCAACCCTCTAGTTTATAGGCTCCAACCTGAAGGAAGCTCCAACTCCCTATGTTCTCGGACTCCAAACAGGAGGCTACAACCCCCTGATTTACAAGCTCCAACCCGAAGGAAGCTAAGACTCCTTGAATTCTCTGGCACCAACTTGAAGGAGGAGAAAACTCCCTTTCCTTGCCTCGTCCTATCGCCCTAAAATATAAGTGTAGACTCACTTTCACTACCATTGATCAAATTGTAACTGTCATTGTCACTAATACATCAACCAACATGTCACTGTCACATCAACTTGTGCCTGATGATCAGACAATCATCCAACCTGTCACTGTCCCTATCACCGTCACTATCACTGTCATTGTCACTGCCACTTATATATCAACATCAATCAAATCCACTCACATGGATACCAAAACCATCACCATATTATGTACATCAACCATGTACCAGAACATGTTCCATACCATGTACATCAACCTGTATCAACCGTGCATCAAACTTGTACCATACCATGTACCAAAACATGTGCCATACCATGTACTAATATCACCAAGAAGTGCCTCTAGAAATGTATCATATCATCATCAACTCATGAACCATAACATCACCAATAATGTACCATAAGATATTCCAAGTGTAGGTACCATAACATCAATGATCAACAATATACCTCAATCATATACCAGCACCATGTACCATGTACCAACCATCAACTATGTACCAAATGATGTTCCTCAACCAAGCACCAAAGAACGTGCCACATACATATGTCACCATATATCATAGGATATTATCAATAAAGTGCCTCACACATGTGATATCATCGCCATGTCACATACCAAACCAGGTGCCAAGATAGCCAAGATATGTCTCTAATCATTGTACCATAACATCACCAAGGTGTACCTCAAGAATATTCCCAAATCTCCAAACCATGTGCCACAATGTACCTCTAGCATGTATCATA
>SNQJ01S0050608.1:74974-85427 GCA_010110895.2 Picea sitchensis
TATACTCTAGTCTCAGTTGCAAGCACTAGCTTTAATTTTGCTACTCCCGGTTTCCTACGGGCGGGAACTAGTCTTGTTATTTTTGAAACTGTCATACTGCTCTGCAAAGGTGATGATATGTGGACAAGGATGTCCAGCTGTTTGTCAATATAACAGGTTCCAACTTTTTTATTTAAAAAAAAAAAATATCTAATATCTACAAATCTCTAACCCAATTTCTTTTTACCAAATTTCAAACCCATTTATATTATATAGTATTAATATCTACAAAAAAAAAATTACCAAATTTCAAACCCTTAATATAACTAAACTTATAACAAGTATAAACTATTTGAAACTAGTGGTGCCAAACCACTGAGAATGTGTCATTAAGTTAATAAAAAAAAAAAAATGCATATCTTTTGATAACACCATTCTCAAACATAAAGATAACAAAATACAAATGGTTTCCAACAAATACATATTTCTAAATCAATTTACTGATAAAAACAACCAAATACAAATGGTTTCCAACAAATACAGATCTCTAAATCAATTTACTTATTTAGTTACAACTTACATACCTTTTGATAACACCATTCCTCAAACATAAAGGTAACCAAATACAAATGGTTTCCAACAAATATAGATCTCTAAATCAATTTACTTAATTAGATTTTCCCTTAATTATAACATAGGCATATAAATGGTTTCCAACAAATACAAATCTCTAAATCAATTTTTTTCCTTAAGAATTAATTATAACTCGTAACCCGTGTTGCAGAGCAGTTTAATCAGATGTTACAGAGTAGTTTGAAATATATAATGAATAACCAAAACTATATATATGAATAAATGTAAGTCACAATAATATCCCTATACACCAGTCTACAAAATAAGCCTCTAGACGCAATTACGTTTTTATGAATGTTTTTTCATGTTTATAATAAAAGCCAGAGGTGAGGATGTTTAAGAATCTAATAATTTTTGGTCAAAATTGGGATAAATATTCCTGGAAAAAATTTTCATTTCATAGAATTTTTAGCCTCGGGTATTTAAAAATGTTTGTTCCTTTAAGGAGGTAAAGTATTTTGGAGTAATCTTCCCTCATAAGGCATTTAAAAATGCTTGTGCTAACTGGGGAGTAATCTTCCCTCCCGAGCCCGTACGGGTGCAGACGGATTGGCAAGTGCCGTGTAAATGGAAGGAAAATTGTAAAATGAAATCTCATGTTCGATTATCACCCGGACTTACTCGTTTCCCCCAGTTTCAATAAATAAAAATAAATAAAATAAATAAATAAATCTTCCCTCCTGAGTTGTTTTCTGGCCATTTCATAATTCTGATTGATTTTCTGAGCATCTGGATTAGTTTAAAATAGGGAAAAACCTCTAATTAAGATTCTGAAATGAGTGGAACTTTGATCCATGCAAAACTCATACCCTAAAAATTTGACCGAATTCAAATCCTTTTTTTTTTTTTTTTCCTGAAAAACAAAACTCGAAAAAAAAATGGCTCCTGATTTAACCTACTCCAAATAGTTTTAAATACTTAACGAGAGATGTCATGAGGCTACGAGATTTTACGCATAGGGCTCTCATGTTTATGTATATATGAGAATAAAGTTCTACACAGAAAAACGTCTAGTGTGAGGATTTCGAGAAGCAAATTAGATCGAACGGAAGGACCAGAATACAGAGAGACCTAATGGGCTTTTCCTTTTCCCAAATATATCATATACATGTTAAAAAATTACTACGAGCTCCTTCATTTTCGAAGCTAGGGAAAGGAATACATACCATAAGGGTCAATGAATCTATCGTATATCATATTTGCAAAAATTCCACTACGAGCTCCTATACATAAGGGTCAATGAATCTATCGTATATCATATTTGCATGGAAATGGGCACGGTAAGATATCTTACCACTCTATTATTGGAGACTAGCAAATTTAGCTGATATGGGTTAGGCGAATATTTTGTTACGTGAACGTGCAGGAAGGTTTTACAGAGCCAAGCAGATAAGTGATAGTGAAGTGCAATGCAGTAACAAGAAAAATTACACGAACCTGGAACTAGAAAATTAGAGAAAAATTACATGAACCTGGAACTAGAAAATTCGAATAGCTTCCCAGCGGTGTTGTAGACGATAAGCCCCACGTCCGCATCACATAAAACCGATAACTCGTTAGCCTTCTTGAAAAACCTATTCCGCCTCTTGGAAAATGTTGCCTGTATTCTCCTGGCGTTCATTATTTTCTTTATTTCTTGATTGTTGGCGATTGCCTGACTGGGTACTGATAATGGAGCTTTTATTTGGAGCGTCCCTACGTCCGCATCACATAAAACCGATAACTCGTTAGCCTTCTTGAAAAACCTATTCCCGCCTCTTGGAGAATGTTGCCTGTATTCTACTGGCGTACATTATTTTCTTTATTTCTTGGTTGTTGGAGATTGCTTGCCAGGGTAGTGATAATGGAGCTTTTCTTTGGAGCGTCTGTAGTTTTATAGACGGTAGGATATTAAAGCGAGTGGGAATCCTAGTAGGGCATATTTATATTATTGTGTACTAAAAATACAATGAAGGACGTTGGAGTAGAGTTTGAATCTACCGTTTGCCAGAACGTGCACTGACATAAATTAAAAGTCCGCCGTCGGGTATAGAAAACCACTAATATAAAACGGAAACTATCAAATGCTGGTATGGAAAACCACTAACAAAAAGCTATCGTCGTCTGGTATGGACAACGACTAACAAAAAAACGGAAACTATCAAATGCGAGTATGGAAAAACCGCTAACAAAAAGCTATCAAATGCGTGTATGGAAAACCACTAACAAAAAGCTATCTAATCCATTAAATGCTCATATGGAAAACCACTAATAAAAAACTATCCCTACAAAATGCATTAAATGCTAATATGGAAAACCACTAACAAAATCTGTGTGCCTAGTCTGGGGATGGGGATGAATCATCACTGAGGATTTAAAAGGAATTCGTCAAGTCCCAACGTGGCAGAAGCCAGTGGGTTGAAGCTCTGGACATTCAGTGGTTAACCGAAGAGGCCCGTCAGGCGGCACGCGCCAAGCACAAAAATATCAGCATCCGGACGGAAAGACGGAATCTCGAACCTCGTGAAAGTAAGGGCAGGACATAAAAACAAAATCGACTTGAAAAGTAAGGAGTAATTTTAAACCTCTAACCATGTGAAATTGTAATACTTTGCCGTAGTGGTTTAAACGTTTTTTTTTGGTTGTTTTTAGGTAAAAAAAAATTTGGTTTGATTTTACTTTGAATTTTGTTGTGAAAGGTTAAATTTGTAGATTTGAATGGCTAAGTTTGTAGAATCCAAACTTCTCTCCACCTAATAAATAACCCACTTACATTTATGATTCCCCATAGGCTCAATTATAAGAGATTCATTTCAATAATCAATAAAATCATCTAAAAATATTTTCAAATAATTAATAATATATATAATGTCACATCTTAAGAAAACCTCACAAATTTTTAGTTACTGTGCAGTGAAAGGTATTGACATAATAAAGTGCAGGACATTTATAAATATCGATGGCAGCAGCTGGATTAATATGCATTCAAGAGCATATCTAGTGTTGTATACTATGTAATTGTAGGTATGCAGTTGCATGTATAACAAGGGTTGCATGGCATCTTAATCCCAAATGAAATGAAGATGATAGTTAACACCCTATAATTATTTATGATGATGATTACTTTGAAACATGAATAATATGTTAACAAATGAGCTAGTTTCATAATCTTAAAAGAAAACAGCGTCTTAAAAGAATTAGACATAGGTTCACAAGGGATGGAGAAAGCCTTATTGCTCCATGATGACACATAGTTTATAGATTTGTCATGACTGTGGACAAAATATCTTACCATGATTTTACTTTAATGTAGCTGCCATATAGTTTTGAAATTACCCTGAATTTTCTTCTAGTTAAACTAAGCAAGCCAAAGCGAAATGCAAATTTTATTTAAAAAATAAACATTTCACATTGTATGATATATATTTTAATATATATAATATTTTACTATCTTAACATATATATTATAAAATATAATATACATTTTAATATATAATATATTATAATATTTTATATGTTAACATATATATTATCAAATATATAATATATATTGTAATTTATATAATATTATAATATATAATTTAATACATATTATATTTTAATGTGTTAACACATATATTATAAAAATATATAATATATATTTTAATTTATGTAATATTTTAATTATTATGACATGACACATTCAAAACAAAACATTAACATCATTGAGAAATGTAATTTTAAAAAATATTTTATTGTGGTGGTGTAATAAGTACTAAATATGTTGTACAACCAATTAAAATTATTGATTACGCAATTAATTTTACATTTTGAAATAAGTNTTTAATTGTTATGACATGACATATCCAAAACAAAACATTAACATCATTGAAAAATGTAATTTTAAAAAATATTTTATTGTGGTGGTGTAATAAGTACTAAATATGTTGTACAACCAATTAAAATTATTGATTACACAATTAATTTTACATTTTGAAATAAGTAAAGGCAATAATAAGATTTGAAATATATTAACTAATTAGAGATGAGAAAAATAAATATTTTTACTATATCAAAAAATATATATTTATTTTTTTAAGTTAAACATTACATTTTGCAAACAAATTTAAAATATAAAGCAAATTAATGTCAAATCAATAACAAACTCATTGCTATATTTCTAAATTCTTTGGCAGGGACTAATAAATGCAGTACAAATATAGATATATAGATAGATTGAGTCATAATTAAGTTAAAAAAAAGTTTAATGACATTGTCTAATCGTTCTAAGTTTTTATCTTTTGATCTTTTTTGTGTGAATTCGACTACATAAATTTGGACAAAATGGAACAGAAAATATGGTAAAGAGCCGAAATGTAGAATAATTAGACTACCACAAGTCTAATAGACAAACTATTCGACAAAATGGAACAGAAAATATGGTAAAGAGCCGAAATGTAGAATAATTAGAGTACCACAAGTCTAATAGACAAACTATTCCATAATTGAGTTAATAAATAGACTACTCCATAATTAAGTTAATGGATAGAATACTCCATAATTAAGTTATATGAGTATTTAACTAAACTTAACCACTCAAATCTAATAGATAGACTACTAAGTTAAAAAAAAGTCTAATAGAGAGACAACTCCATAATTAAGTTAATAGATAGACTACTCCAAGTTAATTGAGTAGTTAACTAAACTTAACCACTCAAATCTGCTTAACCACCCAAATATGCAGATCTAACAATTTCTCACCAAAAGTTCCAACAATTTCTCCCAGAATTTTGAGCAAAAGAGCCAAAACTTAGAAAATTTAGATTACAGCTAAAAATTTGTTGTAATATATAAATTAATTACGTCAAAGGCATTTTTAAGGGGAGGTTCTCACCTAATTTTCATCATCTGTCAAGGGCCTTTGACAGCATGCCACGTGTCAGTGTAATTAGAGTAATTTGGCAAATATTTTCCTGCTTCCTTATTTCATTTTGTACTATCCTTCCCTCATGCGCCCTGCTGCACCGCCTTTGCATCGTCACCCTATCCTTTCCCTGCAGCTAATTTTTGTAGAGATGTGTTAAGAACCAAATACTTGCATACAGAAATACCACAAAGATTCAAAGAACAATATAGAAAACCAAAACTTTATTATAGAAACCCTTGAGGTAGGGAAACACCATACAATGGATTCTATTATGGAAGGGATCCTCTCATGTTCACTTGCCTTTTCGAGGGGGCATCCTCCTATTGAGCTACTGCTCCAAACACAATATTTCTTTTCATTTCCCATTACATTGCTTGAACCTCTTTATATAGTGTTACCATCACCTAAGAACATTCTAGAGGAGGAATCTTCTAGAAGTAAAACCTTCTAAGAAGTCATCTTACATTTATTATATCTAACTACCCATTTATTATATCTAACTACCATAGTGGGCCTTATTTAATAATATAGTGGACTTAGTCCACCTTACATTGAATGGCCTCCATTATTATCACTATGGGCCCTCTGGGACCCCCCACTACCTCTCTGGCTACCTTACAAGATGTGAGTGAATTTCGATCTGTGTACATGTTTTATTCCACATGCGGAAGTCCATCTGCTTAGTCTCCTTCATCTCAGAAGTTGGATGAGGAACATAACACTGCATTTAATGTTTACGAGAAGAGGCGAAAGTTGGTTGGAGAGCTAGAAAACTATGATAGAGATCTTCCAGCTCTCAAGAATATTGTAGAATCCCTCCAGCTTAAGGAAGTTGTGCGCTCTGAAAGAACGTCAGAAACTATAGAGATTGTTACTAATCGTACACATAAGTTAATAATGAAGCTTGCAAAGCTTGCAGCCAAAACTGCTTTACCGTCTTCTTCCTCGATCTCTATACAATCTGAGAGCGTTCTTTTGTCTCCTAAGAACAATATCAGACCGAACATAACAATGTTCCAGAACAACGATGTCAAGGATCCAAACTCAAGCAATACCTTCAGAAGCAAAAATGTATCAAAAATGATTAATTTTTGCAACGACGATTCTCCTATTGAGCAAAGAAGCAAAAACAACAAAGGGTCAATGGGTTTGACAGGGCCTGCATAGCGCTTCTGAAATTCAATCACATGATCTCCTTCCAATTCATGGAATTTGTTGGTAATGTTCATCCACCTCGGCTTGGTCAAACGAGACCCGCTAATTGTGTGCGTCCAGTGGGTTTCATCTGCATTAGGGAGCTCTGGGGGCATTTGGGAGTGCAAGAGGAGGGTGTGTTTGGCCTCATGGGTAACAATGTATATGCCAGAGCTGCTCTATTCCAGGTTGTGTGGCAGTTTGCTCCAGAGTGCTTCGAATTAGTTTTGGGAATAGGCAAGCGTGCACTCTACATTAACCCTCATAATTTTGAGTTTGGCACTAATGGTTATTGTCCAGCTCAAGAGAAAGTTTGTAACGATACAGAGGGGAGGAGGATATATGAGCCAAAACCCATTCTTGTTCTCCTCAAACATGAGCAGTTTCTGGAATGCATCTTGAAGCAACGTGTGGTTCATAAGCACAATCTGGTCTGATGCATAACCTTTGTCGTCACTGGCTTGGGTATTTATCTGGTGGGAAAGATGGAGCTCTACAATGTGAATGTTCGTTGCATCTTCGATCTTGTTTCTTGCAATGGAGAGGCCATGATCAGAATATACGAAGAATGAGACGAGAAATCTTTGGGTAGTTAGTATTTTGGCGAGCTCTGTAAAAGGAATAAGATGATCGATTCCAAGGGAGGGAAGGAGGAAAAGGTGAGGTGCAGGTGTAGGTGCAACCATCCTACAATCTCTCAATCTCCCAATGCGTTGGCGAGACTCGGAATTGATCAGAACCAATTAGTTGTGTCTATATAAAATGTGAGTTAATCCAATTCCAACGAACACATTTATAGGTGTTTATGGTGTAGAACTGTAAAAACACCAAGTCATGGCATCTGGATTGTGGATTATATTTCTTCTCGTGTGAAGATGTGAATTTCTAAAGGCAATATAAGAAACAAAATTATCGAAATTAATGACCCATACTTGCATTTTATTTTATTTTTTCCAGCCACCTTTCTCGTGGGGCGTATTGTCGGCCCAATTAAAATGAGACTTGAAATGAAGTCATGTTCTAGAAAGTTGAAATCAAATCATAATTTAGAAACCATCTAAATATATACCATCTTCCTTCATTGTTTAAGCATTTCCACTTAATAAAGATGCTCCATATTTACTTATCGTTTAACCATTTTCATTTAACATGAATGTTTTGTACTTACATTTGTGTTTTTTGGTGTGGATGTGTATAAGCATTTGTTTTCTTTGGTGTGGACGTGTATAAGCATTAAAGTTAAGGCATCTAAATTTTATTTTATTTTTCTCCTGAATGCCAGAAACTGGTCTGGCATACGACTCAACAAATCAAAAGATAAACTGGTATGGTCCTGGAACAGATCTTCAGGTATAGTCACTACCAATTTTGCATATCAGACCATCTTATATGTTAACAAAGTGGAAGAAATGAAATGGTGGTTCAAAGCTATATGGAAATTGAAAATCCCAACCAAACTTATATGCTTCATGTGGATGTGTCTAAAAGATTGTATTCTCACTGGTACAAACTATCAAAAAAGAGGAGGTATTGGACCCACAACTTGCAATCTATGTTTAAAGAATGAAGAAACAACCACACACCTTTTTGTGGGATGTCCAATAACACAAAAAATTTGGACTGAAATATTAAATTTCCTGAAGATAGATAGCAATTGGAATTACCCTTGTGTGGAGGAGAATCTAAAAAACTGGTTCTTACAATTTCCAAAACTCAGACATATCCCATTTCTAGTCTGTTGGGGCATCTGGAAATTTCGAAATAAAATTATGTTTGAAAATTGGAATAGATTGGATCAAATGATAGTCTTAAACATTATCCTATCATTTAAAGAGTACTCAATCAAAGAGGATAAAGATAAATTGGATTTCATCTTAAATCCAATCTATTTTGATGATAATCCAATTGGTTTTTTTGATGGTGCAGCTGTAGGAAAAAATTGTGGTATTGGATTATATTTAAAAATCTCCTCAGAACACACAGTTAAGGCACGTTTTGCTGGAGACACTGGCAACAACATGAAAGCAACGCTCTTGGGTCTTTGGGGAATCCTTCTACTCGCTTCCTTTTTCACTATAAAAAAGTTGATGGTTGCGGATGACTCCAAGGTTACTATTGATTGGATAGCCTCCAAATCAAAATTGAACCTTATTTATCTCAACAACTGGAAATAAAAGATCAAAAGGTTAAAAGATGGTTTTGATTCTATCAAATTTATGCATATCCATAGACAGTTGAACAATGTTGCAAACAGCTTATCAAAAATGGCTCTTCAAGACACATCAGGCTGGCTTTTTTATGAAGAATTTTATGAAGAAGTCGTTGTAAACACATGAAACTTCTATATATTCTAATGTGTATATTTCCAAATACAAATATAAGACAAACCCTCTATATATCACTAGGAAGACTTCTCTGGATAGTGTAGAAGGAAGTAACTTTTTTGACTTTTTGTATAAATTAGAAGGAAGGCATAACTTCAGATCTTTTTTTATTGATGCCCACTAGATACAGTTGTAACAGAAAGTTTTATTTGATTCTAATAGAATAACAATGAAACTATTTTTTTCGCGTGAAATAAATAGGAGCAAATTTAGTTGAACTTAATGCTTCGTACTTGTATTTGATATTTTTGGTTTGTGCAGGTGCAACTGGTGTATTTGTTATTTCTGGTTTGTGCAGGTGCAACTGGTGTGAGATACATTGATGGATCCATGTTTTTCTGTTTTTTAATTAAAAATTATTTTTTAATTAAAATTTGGTTGGGAATTTTAATTCAATATAAAATTACAATTCCACACACTTATTACAATCTTAATAAATTTTCGTTTAAAATTATAATTCCACACACGTATTACAACCTTAATAAATTTCCATACTATAAATCCATTCATATATTTAAAATTACAATTTAAACAATACAACTACCTGCCATTTCTGCAATTATTCATCAGCCAAATTTAAGTACCCCATATGAAACGCTGGTGCAACTACCCTGCATTGTCAAGCTGATACTCTGAATCTTTCTGATAGAACTATTGGCGTTAATCCCTTCTAAATTTTAATGTTATCTTAACGGAAGGGCCAAGAAAAATATTCGCTAACGTTAAAAACTGATAGGAGGAATTGATTTTTTCTAATTTTCCTTAAATCTTTTGCATAGGTTATGAATTTATCCGTCATTCGTCTGAGTTCTGGTTGGGTTTTCATGTCCAACTATCATCTGTATGTGGTCTACTCTGGTTTTCATGTTGTTTGCATATGTCTGGGAAGAGTATTTTACGTATCACATGTGTCTCCACATTTATCAGTTAGTCCGACAACATTTTGCAACAACAAGGAATACTGTCGACTTTCAACCGTTCAACTGCAGGGCCTATGTATTTATTTGCGTAGAATGACTCATCTCTATGTGTTGTCTACACTCTTTTAAAGGCTTTAAATAAACCCTCTGTATTTAATGTCACCCAATGACTCAAAGATTTGCAAATTGCATTGCATCTCACTCAATCTGTTGTAATCTCTTGTAACTGAACGAAATAATGAAGAATAGGGTAGTTACACATTCTCTATCCTGTAATTGGAAGGGCGGTTACACATTCTCTGTCCTAGAATTGGAATGGTGTGGAATGGGGAGGAACAACCCTATTGCATTTAGTTATATATTGGAGTGATGGAGCCATTTGTAAGTTTTATGTTTCTCCCTTTTGATAAATATGGGAAAGAGTAAACCAAGGATGTCAATTATAGTCATCTACTCCA
>SNQJ01S0050609.1:0-26457 GCA_010110895.2 Picea sitchensis
ATTATATTACTTATATTCATGTTCCTAGGAGATCTATTCAACTAACTGATACATTGGCTAATAAAGTATTATGTTGGCATGTTTCTCATACATAAAAGAAAAAACACACACATACACATGTAAAATACATTTATCCATAAGGAAAAAATATGTATATATAATATATCCCAAAAATAGTGTCATGAGTACAAAGTGGGCCATAAAGCCTCAAATAGAGTCAGTATACATCATTGGGCTCAAGCCCTCAATACATAGTACAAAAATTTCCATTGGAACATGTGTGGTCCAAAAATAACTATGGTCTTGGCCTATTGGAAATACTGTAATGAACTACGACGTTCACAAGACATGAAAACAACTGGACCCAAGTCCAAGGCATCCCTACTACATGTGGTTGCATTGTCAAGTTCCTCTCTACTTGCCGCAATACTCTCTTAGTCTCTCTGATTGGGGGTATTCTTGAAGTTGTTGGTCCTCCTTCTCCTGCTAGTTCGACCTTTGGTCGAGGAAGATGCCTAGTCCTGGCGAATTCAACTAGTCACACTGATACCACATGTTTATATAACATATATTTGAGTTTGTACTTTGACATTAATATAAAAAGGATAATATTTAAAAAACTTAAAAAATTAAATAACTTTAAAAGTGTGTTTACCTATCTCTCTGCGCTCCTTTCCAGGGGGCATGGGCATATTAGGATCCCTCATGAAATTGATCCCTGCATATGGGTAGTCCTCTATCAATGGAATCTAATGGGCCTACCAATCACAAAAAATTTCATCAAAGTTCACTTAGAGCCTCCCTGCACCCTGTCTGGGCAATAAAGCTTCCCACCTGCACAATGTTGGAAAGGAGGCAATATGACCTTGTACTTTATCCCTTCGGATAAGGCTAGGCACTCTCTCAAAGAAGAAAGTGCACAATACCATCTCGAATCCGAAGTTCTTGTTTGTTCTTCTGTGATAGTCAGTGAGTTGTTTCTTCATGCATGTAAGCATGGTAGTGCTCTAATAAAAAATAGTAGCATTCAAACACTAAATTGTACAATGCATATGTGCACGGGAGGCATGGTGAAGTGTTGCGGATCCCATGATCCACCCAATTATGAATAACACTATTTGGAGACCGAGACTAGTAATCTTGTGTATCAACACTTGAGATCCTACTTTCTTAGTGCCTGCCTCACAATACATACCAATATAATCCTCTATGTTGTATGGCCGTGGAGGAAAGGCCCTCAAGTTGACCGGTTCCCCCCTTCTGGAGAGGCCGATAAAACGTATATGTCCTTTGTCGTCGGAGTCAGTGACTAACCATCCAACATGAACGCCTCTGCATCTGGATGCCAATACTCTATCAAATGGTTTAACAATCTAGGTTGTGCCTTCATGAATGGACACTGGAAGAACTTCTACATATCACATTGTTTCAGCATGGCAATAGCCTCATGATCCACCAAGACATCTAATTCCTCATGTTCCCTTTCCCACCAATGGACATACTTCCATTTGCACAAAGTTTGGAGAGGATTAGCCCTTGTTTCACTTTTTTTTAATATTAAAAGAGGTGTACGTGGGTTGTCGTTAAGATAGTCACGTATGTACGCGGGCTAAGTGTTACTTTTCCCATGTACATATGTGTGTTGGGCATGGACAACCCACGTAGACGCAAGTCTGACCCTTTTACAAGGGAGCACTCATTCCAAACCAAATTTTAAGGAAAAAAGGATGATTGCAAATGAAAATAAATGTTGTTTGTACTTACTTGGTCCAAGTGTGAGGATTTTTCATCCACCGTAGCATCTTGAATTCATGTTTTTAGGAAGAAGGTTTTTGACCTTTTTGGTTATTTTCCAAATTGAAATGGTTAAAATGAGCCATCGACCTATACTTATAGACTTTTTTGTCCCTTTTTCCCCTAATTTGGTCCCTTTTTTCCCCTTTCTTGGCTTGGTAGCTACTTGAATTCCGTTTTGAGAGATCTTTGGGTCATTCTAATGAACTTGTTCATTCGGTTCGGTGTTTTCTTGATATGGGTTACACTTATATCATCCCATGGTGAAAGTCATTTTTTGACATTTGCATTTAAGTTAGGTTTTCACCACCTTGCATTATGCATATTGTTGACTTTTCCACTTTTCCATAGGATCGATCCCACCGAAGTGCGACAAAGAACATTCTCTGCTGCTTTAGAAGTGTCATAATTAGGTGGTAGAGCCTTCTGCTACATGGATGCCCTAGGTATATCCTTTGTTTCATTTTGGTGTCCATGCTATGAGTTTTTCTCCACAATATTGGGAGTCCTTTTAGTCCCGCCATGATTGTGTTTTGAAGCTTCATTCTTCTTCGTCTTTTCTGGATTTTCTCTGAGGGACTCCCCATGAGCCTAGTTTGTTGTCTTTCAGGCTCGTTTAAATTTTGAAAGAAACATCCAATGAGAGCTTGTTTATTCTTTTCGGTATCATCTGGATTACTTGAGAAAAGAATCCCTCTCTAGAGTCTTCTTTAAGCCCTTTTTAGAGTCTCTAAAACTGAAAATATTGCTAAGTGATCTTGTTTCCCTTCATGCTCTCCAAACTCAAATTTGAAGACACATCTGTCTAGTGGTAGTTTATCCCTTTTTCAGTCCGGACGGTTAATTTAAAAATAAAGATATTCCCTAGGAGCTTCAGTTCACTAGGAGAGTATTCTCAGGCATAAGTTTAACCCTTTCTCGGGCCCGAGGGACTAAATTTTCGAAAAAGTGACATTCTCCTTGGTTTTGTTTTATCTCTTTTGGGGGCCTTGGAGATTACTTACGAAAAAGGAACCCCCTCAGAGTCCATAGTTAATCTCTTTTTAGACTCCCTAAATTTGAAAAGATTGTCGAGTGACCTTGTTCCTTTCACACTTGTTAATTGCTCCAGAAAGAACATTTGTTTGGCATAAGTCTAACCCTTTTTCCAACCAACAGATTATCCAGGAAAAAGGTATTCCTCGAAAGACGTATCTCGCCAGGAGAGTTCTCCTAAGTTATATTTTACACTTTTTCGGGCTAAGGAGACTAAACTTAGAAAAAGACTGTGAGACCATAGTTAAGCTCTTTTCAGACTCCTTAAAATTGAAGATAGCCAAGTGATCTTTTCTCAACCAAAATTGTTAAAATGGTTTTGAAGAGACGTCCTTTTGGTATATGTTTAACCGTTTTTCGAACTGACTGGAATAACTATGAAAAATGAACTCTTTGGAGTAGTCTTTTAGTGTTTTTCAGACTCTCTAAATGTGAAAAACCATCGATCTTACCTTCTCTGGTCTCGTAAAACTTCACATGGAAGGAGTCATGTTGTGTCATATTTAATCGCATCACATGTCTCATCCTTTCATATTTGGCTTAATCTCGACTTCATGTTGCTCTTAGCTGAACATTCAAAGAATTCCTTAAATCCAAGCCTTGTAACACTATTTCCCTTGCGATATGACACCTTGACCAATGGAGAAACTTTCTCGAGTGTCCTTATCCTGGACATGTCTCCTTGCACTGAGTACTACTATGTTCCATGCACTTGGAACTAGTTTTCTTGTCCACGACACTCAGTCCTCCTATGTAACGTAACATTCTTTTATTCTTTTTCAAGCTCGTTAAAACTTTGAAAAATACAAAAAAATTAATTATTCCAAAAAGAGGGGATGGGATATACATTCTCTTTTTTCAGAAGAAAGATAGTCGCCCTTGGACAAAGCACATCCTTCTGTTTGTTCTCTAAGCATTTGGATCTAGTATGACCTTAGGAAGTTGTTCTTGGTACATAGAGTTGTGTCATCCTTTGTTTGGTTACTCTTACAAACATATGGAGAGTTTGTGGTGCCTCTTGTATCACAAACTTATGTCAATATTACGTTTCCTGAGTCTCATCATTTTGTCGTTCTTTTGTACAAGGGAAATTTTATCCAACCTAAGTTGACCATTCTGCAATTGACTATCATGAGTCAGCCATATTGAGAGTCCAGTCAAGTTTGGATTCAAAATCCATGAAGTTATGTTCCTGATGATCGAGATCCTCTAGTATTTCCCTGACGGTATGTTGAATACCTCAAGGTAGTGAGTCTTACTCTTATTGTACTCCTAGCTAAGCTTTTGAAGATATTGAAGTTGTTGCTCGAGCTATGACGTTCTTGTCTCCAATGACATGCGTCAATGCTTCTTGAAGATGCATATCATATTGTACTTTTTTATCATCAAATGATTTTGATGTAGATCCATTGTGTATTTCTTGTGGCTACACTTTATATAGAAATTTATATGACATGGATCTATAGTGTACTTGTTTGGGAGCCATGTGTAGTTCATCTCGAGCATGGGTATGCTCACCTTAGAGAGATTATCATTGTTTTGCAGGTGGCATGCTCCCGAACACTCGTTCCAGGATGACCTGAATCTGTGCCTTCCCACTGGTAAATATATTGTAATGTATTTTTACCATCAATTGCTCTTTTGAACTCACACATTAGGGGTCATCTGTTATATTCCAAAAATGCCTTATCTGTGCATACAAGACATTTTCCTTTCCACTTGCATAATTTGCCAAAATACTGCTCAGTCTACTTCTTAAGAAACAATTTTTTGGAAAATGTACTTGCCCTGCTGAACTAATATCCCACGTACACATGTGTGTTGCATACTAATTATCCCACATACACACGTGAGCTGCATACTAGTTAGCCCACATTTACCTCCAAAAATTGTAAAAAATATAAAATTGCAAGGAATTCGACGGAGTTTATAGGCTATCAAGGGTTTCCTAACCATTTTACCCCTTGTAACCCCTCCCCAAACCGAATAAGAATATTTTTCTCATATAAAAGGAGGTCTTGGGTTGTCATTTGAAGAGACAAGAAAGATAATAAGAAAATTCTACCAATATCCCTTCCCCTTCTTAGCCCAAGTTTTGCATCATATTCTTAGTTTTGGCCTCAGCATTCCCCTCCATCCCTTTCTCCTTATACAACCCTTTCTCCTTCACTAAGTGATAAGTTGGTTGTGAGAATCAAGCGTCAGATTGATGCACTTGGATCCAAGATAGAGGATCCCAGACCTGGTTCGTGGAGCGATTGCCGAAAAAGGTTGTAATCATTTTTGTCTTGAAACTTAATAAAATAGTTCATTCTTGTCCCAAAACATTGTATCTATATTCTTTTATTGATTTATGCATTTATGTCTATATATGAACATTGAAAGTGATAATTAGAAAGTGCATGTGTTCTAGCATCATTTTCCTAAGATTTTGCAGGTCATCTTTGGGAGGAGACCCACAATATAGGAAGTTGCAAAGATGCAAGAGGTATACAATGACCATAAGGACTAAAGGTGCACCCACTGACCTTCTTTCATCTCTATTTTCATTCAGTTTAGATAGTTTTGGGGGTATCTTAAGGGAAGAACAATCTTTTAAGTGAAGTCAACGCTCTTCCTGTACCTAGACCCTGTATAGGGGGGTTTTCCCCATAGCAGGTGGGATCACTAGTGATAATTGCATGTTGACTAGAAAATCTCATCTACTTTAATAAGAGGTTGAATGATGGTGAGATTTATTTCCTTAAAATTCATCAAAAATTCTGGTTGTTATCTCTATCATGGGGATGATATAGGTTTCGGATATAAAAATATTTTCACCAAGTGCATATATATTATCTCTCTTGGGTTGCTCCATTTCTCATGAGTGTCCATATCTATGATGGAGTCACCAAGACACCACATACCTTTATCCACTATGAGTGAGCATCCATATCCCCAATAGAGACATCTGGAACTCCTCTAGTCTGTTCAAGCTTGATTTCTCACTCCCCAGTTTATTTAGTGGATTCTTAGCATTTGGTGGATGGGGAAAGTGGTGGCCTTTTATACTGATAGGGGATGACTTCCAACTATTGAGATTTATTGTTTATATTTATTTCATATTGGCACCGCGCAATTTTTGTAAGACCCTAGGTTTGATTTATCTGTGACGAACAAAACCCACCAGACACTAGCCCTTTTAGAATCACCTTCTTGCATAGATGAATTCTCACCTGAAGTATCTATTAGGACTGTAAGAACCATGCTCTTGTAATAGTAAGCGAATGAGAGGAAATAATTCGATTCTTTCTTCCTTATTATTTATGTGCACGTAAATATGTCCTTATTTTGTATCAACTTACTTAATGATTCAGATTCATATTATCAGTATATTCCATATTATTTCATAAACATGTTTTTGTAGCAGTCATTATTATTTTCACAGATATGAACTATAAGACAAATCTAAGATATTATGAATCCATACATAATTCATAAGAAATCACATAAAATACATACGGCACATGATTTAACGTGGTTCACCCAACTCAAGGATATGTACACAACAAATGGCTTCTTTATTATTCTTTCGTTAAGTCCTTCAGGATTGCACACTATGCTTATAAATATATATCTTGGACATATTTATTTCCTCCTAGACTAGCCTCTCTATAGTGTAAGACTCTCTCTCTCTCTACATCATCCCTCACATTCAGAGACATAGAACATGAACCAAAAAAACCTCTCATGGATAGGAACTGAACTGAACCCTATTCTCCCAACCTGTTACATATTTATACATCAAATATAGGGCTTAAAACCCTAGTTGGTTCATCCAAAAAACCCATTACATTGCATGGCTCATTCAGATCAGTGGTTGTTCGACCACTTTCTTATGCTACTTTTCCATCTGCATGCTTCTTTTTAGTGTCCTTCCATCTTTAAAATGTCGAGTTGTCATCCTTCCTTTTTGTCTGCTTTCTTCTCCCGCTTTATTCTGCTTTATTCTTCTCTTTGCTTTATTCTCTTTTTTATTCTTCTTATTACACGCTATCCTTATCAATGCATCTCATTTGTGAACTTCCTCGTCTTTCTTATTCTCCTCTCCACATCTCTTCTGTGCGTTTCTTTTGTACTTAGGATTTTTCCCAAAACTTTATTCCAAAACTATATGTCCAACACTACACCCAACTAAATAAAGTTATCCCTTTGATTTCCATCCTTTAGAATTTGACACTTCACCTTTCATGTGAGCAACTACTTAGTGTGTGTATGGTTCCCTTTTACATAGGATCTGTTCACCAAACAACATGCAAGAATGATTGTTGATTAACCACTCTATTAAGTTATGGTCTAATTGTTGTCACAATATTCCAAAATAGTTTTGATTCATGTTCAAGAGGACCTTCTAGTTCATCTCATGAGGTAGGAAAGAGATGCAAGTTGATTTGGGAATTTTTCTAGTGCAAAGGTGTTTCCTGTATGAGACAACGAAGGTGATATATCTGTATATCATCAAATATAATAAGGAATTACAAGACAAACAAAAATTAGAGAATGAACCACCTATAGGGGAAAATATGATGATGAATGAACAAGAGCATCCATATTTAGAGATAGAATACAAGCTCATCCCAAAGCCCGCTAAAACTGAAAAATGAAACTTTGGGTAATTGATGATCAAACATATGGAGTCAAAAAATAAATTAAACCAAGAAAGATATCATGAATGTAAGTTTTTATAGTAGCTTTAAGAATGTTCATCCATAATAACACAACAAGTATTTTGCATCCTCTTGAAGATATTAATCCTTGTGAAAGCCTGTGATCATATCATTTCATTTAGATGGGTTTCGGTGCTAGCAATGGCTGAGAATTGCATTCCTCATCATTATTTTCTAAAAATAATCATCTCATCTTTGTAGCCTTATGCTCTAGGAAGTAAGGATTGGAACGAGCTTCAATTTGTTACCCATCATATGCTTTTCTTTGGTTGTGTGGGATATTCACTCACTCTCTACATCTCCTAACTCTAAAAATTATTCTACAATGTAACATGCTCATCTCTTCACTAGTTCAAATTAGGTGTGTGATACCAACTTCGTACCTGTACCTACATAGACAAACCGTTCAAGGTATGAGATTGATTTCAACCCAATATTTTCAAAAATGAAATTATTTAAGATCATGTGAAAGGAATTGAGAATGGAATCCAAAAACAGATTTGTGAATAAACTTCTCAGGAAGCATGTCACATGATCATGTAAATTTTTTTGAATCCATTTGTCTTCCTCGAGTCATGTCCTTCTCTTAAAGAGATCACAAACTTCCATGCAAGGAATCTCCACACAGGTGAAAAACACATATCACCAATTAAGACTAGTGAACAACGATATGAATTGCTTTATTAGCCAATTTCAAACATATTTATTTGACTAGTTAGAAAATATTGTCAAAAGCAATGTCGAATAAGATAATTCCTTCTAAAAAAACATGTTTGCAGAGATTTCAAAACATAAACCAAGCCTAAATTTTGTATTTGGGCTAGCATGGGACACAAAATAAAAAAAAGGTAATTCTTTTGAAAATATAGGGAACCATACTTGTTTGGATTTATGAAATGAAATCATGAATATTACCAGTTCCTTTTTTCAAGATCCCAGTAAAGAGGTGGAGTCAACTTAGCTTGAATGTTGGTCTATCGAGTGGAAGTTCCCTTTCAGACGTGTTACGCGTGCACAACAATCTCTCAATTTTCTTTTCTTACCGCCTCTCTAAGAGAAGAAATTGCCCCCCCGCTTCGAAAAATCCTATTGGAACAATCACTCTCTCTCTCTCTCTCTCTCTCTCTCATGTGAATGGATAATGTAACAACCCCAATCGTTATGACTACATGCGACGTAACACAAAATCAATTTTGTTTTTCTTTTTTTTTTATAAGAAGGAAGGCAACAATGACAACAATTATTCAACACAGATTGACAACGAACACAACACACGCAAATCAGGAAATAGACAACAACGACCCATCACACTATCACATCATGCAACTAGACGAACATGCGATGCAATAGACATAAAAATGGCTAAGGTAAGGACAATCATCAAGATCAACCAGACGCAACCAACATCAAGTGACATTGGTAACTTGAACCTTCATGGTGAGCGAGGAACAAGTGCAAACAAGCGTTACAACACAAGTACCAACATCGACTACAATGAACATTACGACCCGATCGGGAAGCACATGACTCTGGCTAGGTTATCATTCGCATATATCAATCAGGGTGCACAATGATCCCCTCATCGGGAATCATGATGTCACAAGTAGTAGGTGAGACAATAACCAAGGTGAAACATAACATATCTAGACTAATAACCCAAGGAGAAATCCAACGCACTAGGAGACCGGATTAACTATCAAAATACATGAAGACTAAACCCAAGCACCCAATCGACAAGTCAAAAAGACGCAAAGGAAATCTGACTACTATAACAATCACACATCACATTAAATTCCTAAATCAACATAAGTCATACATTCCTTAAACTGATCCTTCTTTACCATTTATGGGATAACTACTTGTTTTTTTTTTTTTTTTGCATTGAAAAAGAGAATTACTATATGCACTTAACATAATCAATACTAATACTAGTGTAATGAGGAATGTAATGATGAATTACACCATGTTCACATAGTAAGAAGTATATTCTCTAATATGTACTAGTTATTCCATGGTAACGCCTTGACTACCTCAATCTGTACATATTAAAAATAATGATAATCAAAACAATTAGTTCATGGTAACTAATTATATTAAAAATACATATTGTTCATGGTAACTACATCAATATTGTTCATGGTAATTACATCAATATTAAAAATACATATTGTTCATGGTAACTAATTATATTAAAAATACATATTGTTCATGGTAACTACATCAATATTGTTCATGGTAACTATATCAATATTAAAAATACATATTGTTCATGGTCACTGATTGTATTAAAAATACAATTAGTTCATGGTAACTACATCAATCTATTCATATTAAAAATAATTATAATCAAAACAACTAGTTCATGGTAACTAACTAATGGTAACAATTAGTTTTTGTCTAGTAATTATATGCTGCTAACTATACATGTTGTCTATTGTTGAAACAATGTCTAACAATTATGATATCGATGTCTTTAACATTATTGTATAGTTGTCTATGTTGTCTAGTAAACATCATTATTATATCACTGTCTAGTAAACATTATTATTATATCGCTATATATGTTGTCTAGTAACATTATTATTATATCATTGTCTATGTTGTCTAGTAACATTATTATTATATCGTTGTCTATTAAACACATGTCTATATGATGAAGTATTCGATGTCTATCATACATTATATACAAACATAGTCATACACACATTGTCTTTCATACACACACAGTCACAAAGTATGGTGAAGTATTCGTTGTCTATGATAAACACATTGTCTATATGATATATTGGATGAAAATGCAGTCTAAATATATGTTGCCTAGCATTGATACGTTGTCTAGCATTTAAAAGGAAACACTGTCTAAGTTATTGTTGTCTAACATTGATACACATTCTAAATATATAATGTCTAGATATATGTTGTCTAAATAAACGTTGTCTAAATAAAATGTATGATATCGCTCTCTCATAATTAAAATTTATGGAAATCAGTGTCAGATTATCAATTGTAAATCGTTGTTTATTATATATTATAAAATTGTTGTCTATTATATTATAAAAATTGTTGTCTATTATATCATATTGTAAATCGATGTTTATAATATATAAAATCACGATTTATTATATATAAATCTTCGTATATAAAAATTGTTGTCTATTATATCAATTGCAAATTGTTGTCTATTATATCAATTGCAAATTGTTGTTTATTATATATTATAAAATTGTTGTCTATTATATTATAAAAATTGTTGTCTATTATATCATATTGCAAATTTCTCAGACCATAGTAATCGCTCATCAACTCTCAACAAAATCATGATAATTCGCTCACAATAAAATTGATGTCAACAATAAAATTTATGGGAAACCATTGAGTTAATCAAGGCGAATTTAGTTAAGGTGAATCAAGTGACTGGTACACATTTAAACATGTGGTTTTAATCCAGACAAGCTTAATCCAGGGGAGGATGCATATAATAGTTTAATCAACAATGAAATCGATTCAACTCTGGACGCATGTAAAGGTTTATTTCAGCAGCAAAAATGAAGTAAAAACTGGACACATTTAATAGTTATTCAACAATAAAATGATTTCAAATTTGGACACAATATAAAGGTTTATTCAACAGTAAAAATGATTTCAATTGGACGCATGTAATGGTGTATTCAACCATAAAAACGATTTCAATTTTGGACGCAATATAAAGGTTTAATCAGTCAACAACGCAGAGTATAATCGAAGTTTAATCATAATAGAAAGACACAGATATAAGTAAGGGATAGATAGTTGGTGAAAGTTTATCCTTCACTTATTATCCATGCACAGGAAAGAAGGGCATTTAAATCTCAGTCTTAAACACCAAAGTGAAGATAGTCGATTAGGATCCTCGCCGACTGCTCAGGCACAAAGTAATAACTTAAGGATAAGGGACAGAAGATAAAAACACAATTTTTCTTCATATTAAATGAATAAAAAAAAACCGTAGATAAGTCATTGCAATCAGAGTTTGGGTTCGCCATGGGAAATCAATTCAAAAACAATGAGCATAAGGATGGGATGCCTCTAAGTTCTCTGATCATAAAACGCTGGGCTCATCAACAAAATTGCGGAAAGATAAAAATGAAATCTCTCGATAGTGTTAATAAATTTAATCCTCCATTATAATTTTGACTTTAATAAATAAGTTTGAATTTCTTACCCCCCCTCTTGTTACATGTTATTTTTTATTTTTTTACCACACGTTCTTACTTAGACCTAGTTTTTAATTTTCACTAGGTTGGGTGACAATTTTTAAGGGAACTTTTAGTTATTAAACTTTACTTATCACATCATTCATTTTAAGTCCGACCAGGTTTACTCACTTACCAGTTAAAGTCATGATGTTCCCTTCAGGATGCACTACATTCTCCAAGGGTGCCACTTGCCTCTTTCCATTTTCCTTACGCGATGTGTCCTTCAAGACACACTACGTTCTCCAAGGGTGCCACTCGCCTCTTGACTGAATTTGGTAGACGTCAAACCCTGGAGTCAATACTCCGCCAGGTGATCTTGTGGGAGACTAAGGGCCTCTAAGGAATAAGTCTCTTGCCTTATTATGCACCCCTTAGAATCATCGTGAGCAAATGTCACAGTCTTCCCTCACGACATCATGAGTCTTCTCGAACTAGGTAATCGTTAACCTTCAGTTCGAGCCACGACGAGAGTGCTAGTAGGTTGTGGTAGTGCTACTGCCACACCTCTCCCTCAAAGTCTTTGGTTCTCGTGCATGACCCCTCTACTCCAAATGTGAGTTTGGTCGAAAAAATATTGCCAGCATGCATCCATCAACGAATCATGTCAGCAATAATAATCAATCATCATAAGATATAATCATATGTACATATGTCACATCAACAACATTCAAACCCAACAGTCCACTCCCTGACTTGATCCAGAGTCCAAGGGGTTTCATAGATGCCTCTGCATCCTCAATGTCCAAAGTCCTGGACACTTAGGAAAACCCAGTCAATAGAAGTTGTCTAGGTAACTACAACAAAATAACATATCATCAAATCCATAATATCTCAGAATCATAATCAAAACGACCAGTGGTATGATAACCCAGATCACTTGCACACAAGTGTCCTCAAAGAATAAGTTCGCTCAGTGCACGTAAGAGCGGGATGTTACAGATAATCTCAAGTTTTTCCTCTTGTTCTTATCACTTTAACATTTCTAGTTTCTCTTCAAATCACTTCGACCTATTGATCCACACTTCAATGAGTTTTCCCTTCCTTTACCGATACATAACATACCAATGAAAAGATTCTTTCTCCTGTCGACATAATCAATCTCAATGTGCTAGTGATTTCTTCATCGATACATCATCCACCTTCCTTTGAACTTGGCCAATACTTCGGTGCGCTTCCACTAAACCTCACCAACACACATATTTATCACTGGTGTAGTCCACGTGATCAATGCTGGTACACCAAAGATATTCACATGATTGTATTTTCCATGCATGCACCTTTCACTGTCTGACTTCCTTTCATCTTCACCGATGCGTTGCATATCGTCAACATTCCTTCCTTTCCCCTCGATACACTATGTATCAGTGACATTTGTATCTCCCATGATGATGCACTGCTTTTTGACAAGTTTCCCTCTCATATCGTCGATGTGCCAATAAAAGGATGTCGACCCCTCATTGTTACTGAGTGCATCGATGGTAATTTTTTTTTCTCTTGCCGACATTGACCTGGTCATCAAAACACACCTTCATTTTGAGACCTATCTTATCCTCACTAAGATCCTTCTTGCTACACCGTTAGTCAGTATCCTATAATTTTTTATGACTAAATTTTATACACCTAATTGGATAGATTATGAATAATACCCACCGTGCCTAATCTGTTTCATGATCATAGTCATAGTCAAACCTGTCTGTGTCACCAACAACTTTGATTTTGCATACCATACTAGCTTGTTTTCTTTGTGCTTCCTGAAGTTATGACTAAATATTGATCATGAATGTGTTGTCTAGCATTAGATGATTTAACCACAACATCTGTAGGTCTTGCACTGGCTCTGAAATGCATCTTAAAGGAAAATTTGTCCTCCCGGCTATGAAACCGTGTTAAACGTCAATTGGTTGTTTTTGTGGATTTATAATTTTGTGCCACTGACACGTTACCTAAGATACAATGGATGACATGTTTCCTAACATATAAGGGATGAACAAAGGACCTGTGCAACACAGATGACACAAGAAATGGCGGACCTAAATTTGGGCAAAGCAATAGCAAAAACATACTCAAACTTTCATTAAAAAAATGTCTTTGAGTGCAATTTTTTGGCTTTTGTTAAAGTGATTTTTTCTTTCCAAAACATGCCAGTCATATGATTTATGCCATTACGATTCCAATACAACTAAAAAAATCAAAATTAGAGGCCCATAATTTACAAAACTATCGCCAAGGATTTCTAGCCAAGACTAGCCCAATGACACTCATAGAATACTTGAATGGAATATCCAATTGTCTAGCACCTTCATGTGATCTTCAAGGTGCAATAAACAACACTCCAATAGGATTTCATATGATTAAGTACGGGCCTTTGAAGTTTTGTTTGACAAGGTAATCAACTATGCTTTTTCCACATGTCGGTAAGATATTTGTTTACCCAAAGGATTATCAAGTTTGATGATTTAAATTCCACCGATTTTAATTTAATATAAATGTATGCCATTTAAGTTTAAAATCATGTAAATGAAATGAATGTGCCTGAAAAGGGCAAGTGCTCTGGTAGTCACTGGCAGATTTAAGAGGAATGAGGCCGGTTCAAGAAAAATGACGTCGGTTCAAACTGGAGGACATAGAACGAACTTCTCCGATGTGCACCGGAGGACATGGAACGAACGATGTCAGTTTGCACCAGAGGACATGTGAAGAACGAGTCTGATGCACCGGAGGACATGCGAACAACTAGTCTAGTACTCAACCGGAAGAGGCAAAGTGAGGAACTCCATCGGTGAATTCAAGAGTTTTGGAATGTTCCATTTCTTTAAATAGAGTATCAAGAAATGACAACTGATTTGTCACTCAATGATATTCTACTACAGGTGTGAGTAAATTTCCAAACTCTCTTCGGAGGTAACTCATGGATTTGAAACCTGGCCAAAGCTGGCTTTGATACCATATTAATGTTTTCCATTACACTAAAATCTACATATGTTAGTAAACTTCCAAACCAACAACATTATCTTGAATGGGCAATTAGTCCCATATTCCCAACGTTGCTGAGATTAATCCAATATAAATATATATATATTTATTTTCCCTGCTATTTATGCCCATGTCTTAATAGCCAGATACACCTTGACCAATAGGATCAGGTTAGAAAGAAACCATTTACAATGTAGTTGTAACCATTTACAATGTAGTTGTAAATATTGTAAATATGAATTTTAGAGCATAGAACAAATATGGAGTTTCGAGAACTGCCAAAGCAGCAAATCGTGACCATACTTTGGTTCAATTCCTCAACATTGGCCTTTTCTCATAGAGAAAACACTATGAACACCCTTGGACGATATGTGCTTNTATGAATTTTAGAGCATAGAACAAATATGGAGTTTCGAGAACTGCCAAAGCAGCAAATCGTGACCATACTTTGGTTCAATTCCTCAACATTGGCCTTTTCTCATAGAGAAAACACTATGAACACCCTTGGACGATATGTGCTTATCTTATGGTTGTTTGTGGTTTTGATCAAGCCCGACTTAAATCCTCACTGTACAACAGTTTGTCAGAAGATTAATCATTCCACCGCCCAAAAGACGATTTATCTAAGCCATCGAATTTTGAAGAGTTACTACGAGCAAGAAATTAATTGCCACCACCTTGACAGCCTTATCCATTTAATGATCTAATTTCAAAGGGACCCTGTTCATTTTATTTTTTTGAGTTTGTAAACTCATGTTAATGTTTATATTTATTCTGTTTAAAATTTCATTTAAATTCTAGTGCTGTGGAATATTTTGTTGTAGTTACTATTGAGTTTCTAGTATAGAAGTACTGGGTTGATTTACTGTTACCGGGGAATGATTCATTGAAGTTATTTTGTTGTTGTAATATGAGATTTTAGTCTGTTGTTATAATTCTTCTATTTTTCCTATAACTCTGTTTTGTTGTAATAGTCTTTTAGTCTCTGCTAAAACACCTACTGAAACACCTGTTGAAAAGGTTGTTGTAAAATACAGTATCGATCTTTGTGTATGATGCAGGAGTGATTCACTTAAGTTTTGCTGTAGTAGCTCTTTATTGTTTGCTGAAAATGTTATTGAAACAAGTGTTGAAACACCTGCTGAAACAATTGTTGAAACACTTGATTGTAGCTTACAAGTATTGTTACACAGTGTTGAAACTTGTGTACTAATTGTTCATTGTTTTCTGAAGCACTCCCCTGCATCTTTCATAGTTATCATCAACAATTAAAGAAATCGATAGTTTGATAGCAATGGATGATCCTATATGATATGAGACTATATGATATGAGAGAGGAGCCTTTGCAAGAAACTATTTAATAGAGGATGTAGATTTTAGGGTTTCGAGTTCATATCTAAGTAGAGGGTAAAAACATCGAGGCTCACAAAAAATGTCATGCACCCCTCACCATTGAAAAACAATCCACACTGATAGCCATGCACAAAAGAGGTTCGAACTGAAACTAACTTCCATGAGAGCAGGTGTGCTAGCATTCACCGGTGGAGTTGAAAGAAACGAGATCGGTATTGATCGGCATAATTAAGATGAACTTCACCAGTTTCTATCGGCAGTGAAGAAAGAAAGACTACCAGTGACACCAGAAATTTCGATGCATTCACTAGCAGAGATGAGAAGAAGAGTGTCGGTTCAATATGCCGAGAGTAGTTGATAACATCAACTCTGGGGGACATATCAACATGTCATTCAAACCTAAACAAGAAAGCAATCCTTCCATTATCCATTACTTGAATTTGTACTCCGTCAGATCCTCGCAATTTATGCTTCATCAATCTATTATTCAAACTGGTTAAGATCTTCAAGCATCATCCATTGGTTTGGGCATGATTTTTAGCAATCAAATCATGGTGCAATTGTGGAATTCCCAATCCCACAAGCATGTGAATTGTTTGATTTATATGGATTCATATATATGGTGGAAATGTTGCAGAAAGTGAAGGTCGAGGCCCAATATAATTTATTTTTTGTTTAGAACCTTTTTTGAACACCATGGCACAATCCAAAGAGCTTCGTGGAGTAGTTTTGGGAGGTGAAAACAATAGCATGAAAAGGAATTAAGAACAAATGGTGGTATAGTTAAGCGTTACCTTTGAAAGAGTGTGAAAGTTGTACTAAATTGTTGAACCCAATAGAACTTTTAAAACCTAGGAGAAAAAGTCTATTGTGATCCTTCTCTAATTTGAGATGCAAAACACTTATCACTCGCACCATTGGTCTTACACTAGCCATGAGAGTAAATCATATCCGTGGATAAGAAATGGGTCCCAAGCTATGGTAGATGCTGGTCAAGAATATTCAAAATGCTAATTTTATTGAAGGAGATTTAAGCGAAGTTGGCGATGATTTTGGGTATGAATTCCCTTGTCCTGATATTTTTATAAGAGACCCTAGTATGGAAAAACACGCGTGTAAAAGCCCTAGTGGACATTAGAGGAGTTTGTGCGATGACCTCTGGTTCAAACTAGAGGAGTTCCCATGAACTTCTTTTGTACATAGCGGAGGATTTCGAGCGAACTGCTCTGAAACAACAACAACACCCTACGAGACTTCCTTCCTTATTTTAGCCATAACTTATGACTCGGGTGTCCATTGTGCACATTCATTATATAGTTGGAAAGGTATTTCAGATATCTACGATTTCTTAGTTATATGATTTAAGAAATTCCCCACCAATTGTTTGAATTTTCAGGATTAATATATGATACCTTATCAGCACCCTCAGGAGAACATGGCACCTCAACCACTAGTAGAGGAACCATGAATCAAACTAAGGGAAGTTTATATGAAATCTCAATTACTTAGTGTTTTAGTTATATGGGTTCAAATGATTTATTTTAATAGTTTATTTTGAAATTACTCTGAGGTCACTCATCTTTTGCACGTTGAATGGTGTTACACATTATTTTGGTCACCCCAGTGATCCATTGACAACATGTGTTCATGTTCCCAAAAAGATTCTTTCTCCATGAGGAAAGTGACTGGCTTTCTCTTCTCAAAAACCCTATTAAGGAAGGTTGTCATAGGATGCACCATACATAGGGTGCAACGATGCTTGATCTTTGCCCCCTGCTCTAAAGCTGGGTTGCGATGTCTCCACAGACTACACTATGCCTAGGGTGCGACGATGTCAAAAGGTAAAAAAAGGTCAAGTTTCACGAATGTTCTAGAAAGGGATCTTCTAGAAGATGAGGTGGCCTCCGAACAGTTTGGATATTACTTGCTTCTCTGATTTAGTGGGATCATCCTAATCTCCTCAACCATCTATCCTTCACATTATATAAGGAGGGATCTCTCATGGAAAAGGCTAAGGTTGATTAAGGTGGAATAGACTAAGATTGTATAGAGATTTTTGCATTAGATCATGCTTGAGAGCCTCATTTCAGTTCACCAAGTTATTGTGGATCTTCTTCATTCAAGATTGGAGCAAGTGTGTGTGTTGGAGAAAAGGGTCATCGAAATGGGACCTTGTGACATCAAGGCTTTGGTTGTAATCTCCACTTTCATTTTAATATAATACAATGATATGTTTCTTTCCCATAAAACTTGTCTTGTTTTATTGTATGATTCCTTGATCACATGCATAAGTTCTTGTTGAGTATATTGGATTGCTTTCAATTTGGTGGGCTTATGTTCCCTTGTAGATTCAATATCACAGGAGAACTAGAGTGGATAGAGGATGACAGTGGCGAGAGGAAGCGACATTTGAATGATATGTTTCCTATCTCTTGTTAATTAGTAAACTCGATAGTTAGAGCTTAGGGAAAGCATCATATTCTGTTATGTTTTGTTGTAGATCTAGGTGAATCTAGGGATATCTGTTTATGCCCGCATTTACCAATTAATCCCATAACAAAATTGGCGACCATACTGGGGATACGAATTCCTTTTGATTTTTTTCTTCCCGTTTTCTTTTAGTATACCTTTCTCTGATTGATTTCATTCTCTGAGTTCATGGGTGATCCATTTGGACTCCCTGGGTCTGGAAGTTCAATTAGTTTTTTTCTTTTTCTTTCTTCCATTTTTTCCTCGTTTATAGAGATCGTCGCACTGTACCACATTGACAACCTACGACGACCCTTAGATGTATGACCCTTCTTATCGAATCCAGTGTGACGACGTCGCAATGTGCTATGCTAGTAGCATGCGATGACCTTAGCTCGTCGCACTGTGTCCCACACCTAGTTTGCGATGACTCCTGTAGGATTTGTTGGAGTGATTCAATTTGTCTTTCTTCACCCAGAATTTCCTTAGTTGCCTAGGGTGGACTTCTAATTCCAGTGTTTGATTGATTCATGAGTTTAAATCTTGCCTGTGATTGGTTTTCAGTGATTGAAAGTCTTTCTTTGCATTTTGCAATTTTCTGCTTGTGATCATTGACACAAGGATATAATCTCAGATCTTGATATGGGTGCTTGTTTGAAAAAGGGTCTTTGGTTTGTTTGAAGATTTGGATTCATTTCACTTTCCCGATTATTTGATTAAGAAACAAGTTTTGCTTCCATATGAAAAAAAAAATTCTTGTCTTTTTCATTTTTGTCTTTATTACAAATTTGATTTGGGAATTGTGTTGAGAATGTCTTGATTTTCTTGGATTACATTTTCCTTTCATCATCACATCTCTGATTTTTTTTTGAAAAGGAAGGATTGAATTTATTTATTCTTTTTAGTAATCTTTCATAGGAAAATTTTCACATTCGAAATATTTGTTAAAGACAAGAATTGGAAAATTTTGTAGTTCATGATTATTTGGAATTGTGTTCATTCAAAATTAAGAAATTGCAATTCGTAGATTTTTGTACTTCAAACGAATACCTTCCCCCTACTGTAATTAGAGTTCATTGAATTGAAAGATTGCACATTCATCTGTTTTTTCATTTTATTGGGTCAAGGTCACAACATCATCAATTTTATTTTCATCTCCCTTTTGAGTAAACAACAACCTATAAAACACAATGTAAATTTAAAATTTATTAGCAACTTTTATTTTATAGGGATATTTTTCACCAATAGTAGCTAGGATAGTGATTTGGAAGAGGTGGTAAGGCACACTCTCCAAAGAATCAAAACACACAATAGTATCTTGTGATAGGGAGAGTTCAAATCCAATTGCTACATTTTTCCCTGGGAAGCCCTTCTCACACAAGGGTCAAACCTAAGGTCGCATTAAGACAGGCAGAGTTACTCACCCTAATTTGTTGGTCTTGGTGTAGAGATTGTGCGTATTATTGGAGGTCACTTGGAGGTATACCCACGATTATGTGTGGGAGCCTCTCGAGTTGATTTCAGGCTAGATACCATGCCTTTGTGCATGGATCGGATTGTCGATTATTTCCCCATGCATCATTGTCGTAGTTGGTAACCTTAGTAGCCTATCTCTTTAGAGTATTTACACAAGGTGACTATAGAGGGGAAAGTTTTCATGGTACCTGGAATCTACATTGGCTAAACTCACTCGGGCTCCTTGGAGGGTATACCCAAGATTATGTGCGGGAGATTGCACTGGGATGTAAGTCCATTAAGCAGGTCGACAACGTATTGTTTCCACCCGTTTTATCCCAGCCCCTTCTTGTCTTGATTTCGCGACGTTGGATTTCATCACCAACTAGTGACTTTGAAATAAGAAGGTTTGTTTGCTTGGTTTGATTCTTACATTTTATTAGTGAGTGTTGTTTGTTTTCTCTATTTGGCCATATATTTTTTTCATTCTTTACTTGGTTCAGCCAACATTGGCCTTCGTCATTCATGTAGGATGCAAGGGCTACCCCCAGAATATTCGAAAGGATACCTCCCTTTGCTTCCTAACTCACTAGAAGGCTCTCCTAAGGGAGTAGTCAATAATGAAGTAGCTTCTGAAGTTGGAAGCACACACTCTTTGGAAGGGTTTTGAATTTTTTCGGATTCGTTAGAGGCTTTTAGACTTCCCCCAAATCCGTTATTGAGTATTAGACAAGACACACATTTTCTCTGGATGAATTGATCAAGAGAAATTGTTGTTGTTGAGAATACTGGAGTACTTACTGGATCTAACGCAGGATCTGGAGTAGAAGATACACTTTCTCAAAGTGAATCATTTAGGACCCCGACTCACACTAGCGAAACTTTTAATCCTAGTTTCGTCCCTTTGATAGTACGTGATATTTACAACAACCTAGGAGAGAGTCTTGATCAACCTATGGCATCGCAAGTGCCTGAGATGCCTATTACCTATATGGTACCTTTAGACCATTTTACTGGTACTACCAGTAGTTTCAACGTTGTTTCAGACCAATTGTTGGTTGGTTCTCACTCGATTCTTCCTCTCCATATGATCCATTCTATTATGGTCCTACAAGCTACCATGGTTTCTACCGGAAATGTGTCTACCACTCAAGCTCCTATTAGAACACCACTTCCACCTAGACCAAATCCGTCACTTCCCTCTGGGTATAAATCTTTGAACACTTCCATTTCTATCCCTACCCAGAATCCATCCGGAGGGTCTGTACTTTTTGTTCCTCCTAGGTATAAGGCCGTAAGTCATTTTTTTCCTACACCTGCCTAGGTTCTCTCTGGAGGGCCTTACGTTATTCCTCCACCTTTGTTAGGAGTATCTCATCATCCTGGACCTAGTGGCTCCAATCTAGTTGGAGGCACCAATAATTCTATCACTTATGGTTTCCAGATCCATGTTGGAGGTCAACCTTAGGCTAGGGGGCAACCTCAATTTGGGGAAACCTCAGGTTGGAGTACATAACCCATTTTACGGACAAAACATACCTGTGTTACAATCCCAAACTTGGAATCTTCCTTTCCAAGGAAATCTACAACCGTTTGGGGGGCAACATCCTCAAGTTAATTCTTTTGTACCCCCTAACCTTGTTCAACCGTATCCAAGTTCTTTGAATCCCACTTGGGGTCAAAACTTTCAATCTAATGTTCCTTTCCAAGGGAACATACCTAATCAACCCAACTATGTGGGCTATTTACCTCAAAATCCTCCACAATCGAATTTGTCAGGACTGTCTAATTATCTACAGATTGCTTATGGTCCTATTGGTATACCTACGGGGCTTCCCCTTCAAAACTACCAGTTTCCTTTTCTAGCCACTTTGGATTCACCTAATTTGTCTAGGATTTTGAATGATCCTATTTTACATTCTCCTTATTGGCCCATCATACCGACCAAGTTACCGCTCGACATTCCTAAATTTGATGGTCGAGCAGAAGAATATCTGAATAATCATGTTATGACTTTTCATCTATGGTGTTCACCCAACTCCTTGATGGATGACTCCATTAGATTACAACTTTTCCAACGAACTCTCACCGGTTCAGCAACAAAATAGTACATCGAGTTAGCGCAAGAATTCTTTAATGAATTTAATACCCTCGCCATGGCCTTTTTGACACAATACTAGTTGCCAATTCGACATGAGACAAGAACCAAAATTTTGAGTTCTTTTAAACAATCCTCGTCCACTCATATTTCTGATCACATCCATGAGTGGAGGAGGACAAGACACTTAATCAAATTTCCTCTTCCTGATCAACTATTGGTTGAGTGGTTTACCAAATCACTCATTGGACCTATTGCTCGTGATGTTGCCATGGGTGGTGTTGTCACTGAAGAGCAGACGATTAGTCATGCTCAGTATCTAGATCTCGTTTATTCGCAAATGGGAACAGTTTACGATTTGATCCATGACAGTCCTCGTCCTTCCAAAAACCCTAACCCCACACCTTCAACAACTTCTCATGCTGTTGATGGTGTGATCGACACCTTTCATGATGAGACCCAATCTGTGCATGCCAGTCACACCAATCCCAAATCTAATAATTATAATGTACAAAATACTCCTACTCCTACCCCATCCTCCGGTAAAACTACTAAAGTTAATTCGGCTCAATCCACACCCACCGGAAAGAATCAAAATAAAAAGAAAGGGAAGGGTAAGAATAAGGAGGACATGAATAATAATCCACAATCTAATACAACTAAAACACAGACGGCTGATGAGAAAGATAAACGTAAACCTCGTTACCCTTGTCTTATTTGTGGTGATGATCATTACACGAAATACTGTCCAAGACGCGTTGAGGTTACTAAGTTCCTCCAAGGGACTGTGAAACCTCCTACACCTGTCGTTTTGTCACAACCTTTCCCTTCTCAGCAGCAGGCCCAATTAGTCATTCATGACCAAGCTTCTCCTTCTACCTCATATTATGTCCTTATGACTCTAAAAAGAATGAATTTGCAGTCGCAAATCAAGCCAAAGATTACTCTCCATCAAAAGAGAAAGTTGATGATATGCCACCTTCATTGGTTCAACCTTCTCCTCCCACTTCACCTCCAAACGGTCCTCTTCATATCGAAATATCGGGTCTCGATACAGTTCTTCGCCCTCCTCCTAGGGCATTGCTCGAAAGTCTGCGTTCAATCCTCACGCACGTGCTGCCCAAAAGTACAATATTGTAGAAGACCTTGCGCAAGCACCCTCTGCAATGTTAGCTCTAGAAGTCCTTCAAATTTTTCCTACTCAACGGAAGGCACTGTTAAAGTCCATTGGTGGAATTGATCCCACAGATACCAATTTAATAATACTTGACTTCGAAGATCACATTCCAAGGATTCCTCCTCAGTTAGCGTTTTAGATCCAAGTTGTTGTTGAAAACAAGAATATTTGTAGAACCATTATTGATGAAGGAGCCTCGACTTGCGTTATGTCCGTTACTTGTTGGAAATCTATTAGCTTTCCTTCCCTCACTAAATCACACAATACACTTAAGGCTTTCAATGGTACAAGTTTTAAACCTTATAATGTTCTTCATTCGTTATCTATTACGTTGGAAGGTAAATCGATCAATGTCGAGGTTGAGGTCTTCAATGCACCTCTTGATTATAACCTTTTACTTAGCCATAGCTGGATTGATTCCATGCGTGCAGTTGTGTCTACCCTTTTCTGTGTGTTACGTTTCCCGCACCAAGGAAAGGTCATTACTGTTGACCAACTGGCCTTCTTTAATTCTGATTCTCGTACTAGAAACGTACCTTTTATCTCAAAGACACCTCCCGGTTACAAGAATGTTTGAATGGGTCTTTTGAAAGATTCAACTTTGATGGGTACATTTCCAATCCCACCACCCGATATTCCTCCTCATTTTTTCGCGTCCATTAACATGATATCAACCATTATTCATGAAACCCCAGAGTCATATGACCCCTGGGTAGTACCTAGCTCTGGTGATAACCTTTGTTATGGCGACAAGATGCCTTTAAGTCCGGTCAAATCCTCTTATCAAGCTATTCAATCAACAACCTTGTCTTTTGCTTCTCTTTGTGATTCATCTCCTGATCCATTCCATGTGATATTTCCTACTGATGATATGGTCATTGCAGTCATGTCTATGGAAGATACTCCATGGGACGATGGGAATCATCGCTCCATTCTCTTCCTAGAACGTGATACCATAGAGAGCTACCAATGGATTTCGTCTCCGTCGACTGTTGTCAATATTTCTTCAGTTCCCGAGTCAACGCACGATGTGTTGTATGAAGGGAACTTAAGTAAAATTCCACCTACCTTCCCTCTTGACAGATCGATTAAACCCAGATTCGTGGAGAATGTTCATATCGGGGCCTCGTGTTCTACTAATGAGGTCCACACTTATAAATCCCTTTTCCAAGAATTCCTCGATGTTTTCTCCTGGAGTTATGAAGAAATGCCAGGTATTGATCCTGATATCATTGTACATGAGATTAAGACGTGTCCGAACGCTAAACTCGTTTGGCAGGGACTTTTCCCAGTCCATCCGCGTAAATCCGCTACTATCAAACTTGAAGTTGAAAAACTTCTTAAAGATGTCTTTATCTATCCTATGTCTTTGACTGATTGGGTATCCAATCTTGTTCTGGTAAATAAGAAACAAGGTACGATCCGCATTTGTATAGATTATAGGGATATAAATAAATCTTGTCCTAAGAACAATTATCCTACCCCTTTCATTGACAAAATCGTTGATGACTGTGCTGGGAGTGAAATATTCTCCTTAATGGAGGGTTTCTCCAGTTATAATCAAATTAATATTTTACCAGTGGATCAACACAAGACCGCTTTTATTTTCCCTTGGGGAACCTTTGCCTACTAAAAATTACCCTTTGGTCTCAAGAACATTGGTGCACCTTTTCAATGCGCTATGTCTTACACTTTCCATGATAGCACGTTGTGAAACCCTATATTGGCGATCTTCCGATGCATTCCATGTGTCGCCAAGATCACCGGGCACATTTAAGGGCCATTTTCGTACGCTGTCGTTATTATCACATACGTTTGAACCCACAAAAATGTGTTTTTTGTGTGAATTCCGACCAAATTCTTGGTTTTATCGTGTTGATTCATGGGATTCGAGTAGACCCCTTGAAGGTTGAGGCTATTCTTAATCTACCTCCTCCTTCCACACTATTCCAGCTCCAAAGTTTGCAAGGGAAGGCAAAATTTTTGCGTCGTTTCATCCCCAATTACGCTGAAGTGACGAAAAGATTCACTCGGCTACTCAAGAAATGTTACGAGTTTGTATGGGACGATACTACAACAAATCCTTCGAAGATTTGAAACTTGCCTTAACCCGTACACCATTGTTGTTTCCCCTTGACTATAGCCAAGATTACTTCCTCTACTTAGATGATTCAGACTCTACCATTTCCATGGTATTAGTCCAAGAGGATGATTCACATGACGAACTTGTGATATACTATTTGAGTTAGAGTCTTATCACTATCGAAAATAAATACTTACATGTGGAGAACCTAGCCTTGGCAGATGTTCAAGATGTCCAAAGTTTTTGTCATTATATCTTATTACGTAGAACCACTGTTATTTTTTATTGCAACCCCATGCAGCATATCCTTACTCGAAAATTTCTAGGGGGCAAGTACTCTAAATGGATAGTTATTCTCCAGGAGTTTGAATTGGAGTTTGAACACGCTAAGTCAAAGAAATATTTTGTTTTTTCCAAACTGATATGTGACCTTCCCTCTACTGAGACATAAAATGTGGTAGAGGATTCCTTGCTTGACGAATCCCTTTTTCTGATCAATTCTGATGACGTATGGTACAAAGATATTATTATTTATCTCCAAACTCAAACCTTTCGGCCTGATCTATCTAGTATAGATCATCGTCGTATACAGTATCAAGCCCGCCAATACATGATTCTTGGTGATACCCTTTACTGTCGCAGTGTTGATTCGATTTTTTGACGATGTCTCAGTACGATGAAGCTGAGAAAGCTTTGAATGATTGTCACTCTGGAGCATGTGGTAGTCATATTTATGGGTATGCCACTACCCAAAAGGTCTTACGAGCTAGTTATTTTTGTCCTTCATTGTTTAAGGATTGCATTATTGTTGTCCAGAAATGCCATGCTTTCCAAACTTATAATAACAAGATAAGATCTCAACCTGATCCCTTACATCCTGTAGTTTCCGTTGGTCCATTCACCAAATGGGGAATTGACTTCATGACATGTAACCCTCACTGTTGTTGGGTATTCTACCCTACGGACTAATAAGCTAGGGCTCTAAACTTATACGCAGAAAATGACCCTTAAGATTCAACTTTTAACCTTCTACCCAAAATCTCAACCCCTTTTCGAGCAAACAATGGAAGAATTAACTC
>SNQJ01S0050609.1:26467-37424 GCA_010110895.2 Picea sitchensis
TCCTTATGGATAAATGTATTTTACATGTGTATGTGTGTGTTTTTTCTTTTATGTATGAGAAACATGCCAACATAATACTTTATTAGCCAATGTATCAGTTAGTTGAATAGATCTCCTAGGAACATGAATATAAGTAATATAATAAAAATATTGTTCTAAGAGATGTACCCTAAGGAATCGTCGGTGAATGGTGGGATCATAGACACAGTATATCTTGTTTAACCGAGACACGACCAGTTGAGCATCCAGATAGACCAGGAGGTGAGAAATACCATGTGAAAAGGAGTCACATAGTAACTCTATTATTGCACTGTACTCGAAAACATTATTGGTTTTCTCACCTAGACAAATACCTCAAAAAGACATCAACTGACCAAAAGGTGTAAAAATCACCCAAGCTGAGGAAGAAAACCTCTGAGTGTGTTGGCTAGCACTGTCTACGAACCCAACATAGACTTCATATTCACTTGACATCTACCATAGTGAAAAGGAAACACAATAACTACACGTCCATAAAACAAAAAGACAAGAATGTATAAAAAAAGCTATACATATATACAAGAATTCACGCTTAGGAGACCGAACTAAGTGTAATACTTCTTAAGGTAGAGCCCATTTCTAGGCTTCGATAAAGCGTTACCCTCGAAATCAACTAGACGATAAGCACCCTTTTCTAAGACTTATTTCAAAATGAAAGGTCTGAACCACATGGGTTTGAACTTGCCTTCCCCCAAGGGATATTTTTCTTGATCGTAGACTAGGACAAGATCGCCTTCGGACAAAATCCGAGGGCAGATGGACCAATCATACTAATACTTGACGCATTGTTTGTGAGTCTCATTGGCTAAGGTTGCATCTTGACATAGCTCATCGAGTTGCTTGAGTTATAAAAGACGTTCTTCAAACAGTGTAGTGTTGGGAAATAGTTCCACTGCCAACTTCAGAGAAGGGATTTGAAATTCAATGGGAAAGACTGCCTCCAGGCCATAGACAAGTTGAAAAAGCGAAAAACCGGTAACAGTCTTGACTGAAGTTCGATAATCCCAAAGTGTCGAGTATAACATCAAATTCCAATTTGACTTGGCCGAACTAATTGTTAGTTGAAGAATAGTATTGAGAGACTTATTAACAACCTATACCTGACCATTCTCTTGTGGGTAGTAATATGACCAATGTTCTTGTTTAAACCCTAATTTTTATGTTAATTCAAACATCATTTTTTTCTGGAAGTGACTGTTGTGATTAGTGACAATATCCTTCAGAATACCAAACCTGGCTACAATCTGGTTGAAAATGAAAAGGGCATTTGTTTCCCTGTCATTGTTGAATGTCGGCATAGCTTTCACCCACTTCGTAAAGTATTTTATTTCTATGATGATATAACAATGCCCCCTAGATGAAACTGGGTGACATGTAGTGAAATCAATCCCCCACTTGGTGAAGGGACCAACGCAAATAACTGGGAATATGGGAGTTGGGTGTGTCAGCATCTTCTGAGAGAATATCTGGCACGGGTGACACTTATTGAACACCTCTAAACAATATTTGATTAATGAGGGCCAAAAGTATCCAACGCGAAGAATATTTTTGGTTGTCTCCAACCGAGATAGATGATTGCGACATTCTCTTGTGTGACAATCGTTTAAAATAATCTTTTATTCTTTGTGAGTAAGACATCGCCAAATAATGCAATCCAATCCTCGATGATATAAATTTTCATCGAGGATGAGATAGTTCCGCGCTTTATGGCGTATTCGTCAACACTCATTGCGAGAAGCAGAAGAAGGGAACTTCAAAGTTTGAATATACGCAAGTATATCTCCATACCAAGGGTCCGATGACACGAAAAGAAAAATATCTCCATTGATCGGTGACTCTTTGGGTGAAATATCGCTACTCTCGACATAAGTTATGATATTAGTTCAACAAAGACAAGGGAATTTTTAGACTTTGTCAAAACAAAATCCAAGTCAAACTGTTGCAGTATGACTATCCATTGACTGATTTTCCCACCGATGACCCATCGTGTTAACACATATTGAAAATGATTGATGAAAGCTAGGAAGGTGGTCTTGTGAAGTAAAACATAATGACAAAAAATGTTGGACAACGTAAAAAACTTGCTACCAAAGTGAGTTTCTAAACATGTGTGTAGTTGAGTTCCAGTCCAACCAGGCCTCATATAAGATATTACATAACATTCTCTTCAAGCGCGTCATCCTCTTGGACCAATATCATGCCAATATTAGACTCTGCAGCAGCCAAATACAACAAGAAATGTTTTCCATAATCAGAAGGACAAAGAATAGGGGAAGACGCCAGAGCATGTTTCAACGCTTCAAAATATCATTGAGCCACTTCATCCCAACAGAATGGGACCCATTTTTTCAAGAGATGCATGAACTCTTTAATAAACTTGGACTCTTTATCAACAAAATGTCGAAGAAAAATGGCTTTCCCCTGTAGACTCTGAAGATGGGGGATTGTGCATGGGGGAGGAAATTGAACTATTTCCTCAACCATTAGAGGATCGACCATGATCACTCTAGTTGACATGATAAAACCTAACAAGCGTCTTGATGTCACACAAAAAATACACTTGTTGGGATTCAGGTGAATATGATAGTAGCGACACCCCTCAAAGATTAGTCGTAAATGGGCGGGATGATCGGATCTTTTATGAGAACGTGATGCCAAATCATTAAGATACGCCTCGACTATGTGTTTGAGGTCGTGGAAAGAAAATGACATGGCCTGATGAAAAGTAGCTCCAACATTCTTAAGGTCAAAAGGAATTTTTCTATACACAAATGTACCCCAAGGAAAAATAAAAAAAAATTATGTTGGTCCTCGGGTTTGATCTGAATTTGATTGTACTGGAAAAAACCGTCCATGAAAGGAAAGACCTTGCAACATGCACATTCATTGACTATGTGGTCAATAAATGGGGTTGGAAAATTTCCTTTCGGGAAATATTTGTACAAGTTGCGGAAGTCCATACATACGCGGATTGTAACTTGCTTCTTGTTGACAAGAATAGGGTTCGATACCCATTCTATCAATTGCATGAGGTAGATGAAACTAGCTTTGTTGAGTTTCTCTACTTCAACATTTATCATTGATGCCTTGCGAAGATTGGTTGGGTGAAGCTTCTGTTAGACAGGCTTAACATGAGGATAATTCGTGATCTTGTGTTCAACAATATGTGGATCAATGCTTGGCATCTCCTCATAAGACCAGCAAAAAACATCGTGAAATTATTTAAACAATTCAGTGTAGATTTGAATCTCTTCGGAAGAAAAATCTGCTCCGATGAAGACATTTTCCACGATGCTAGGGGTTTTGGAGATGTCAATAGGAATCGTCTCAGTTATACTTTCCATGTTTCCCTCAACATATATTTTGTGCATAGGCATAGGGTTAATAGGACAAGGGGCATCTCCATTCATGGTCATAACAAACTTTCCTGCCTCTATTCTCTTGAGATCGAGTAAGAAATAATATCAGTGTTGAAGATCGTCCCAAGGTCTGTCTAGTCTAGTCATTTCCTCCAAGATCTCCTCATAAGAGGGAAATTCTAATTCCAAAGGGTTGTAGGAAGCGAGAGAGTCTTGATCCCAAATAGGCTCGAGAACAGGGTCTAGCTCCTGTGGTAGAGACATATCAGGGTTGGTCGAGGCTTGCTGGACAATATTGTGCGCAACCTCGGTAGTGGATAAGGGCATGTCCATTCCAAGGTCCCCTACCCATTCCATCGAAGTCGATGGGTCATTAAACTAACTTGTTCTAAAAGACATGACTTGAAATATTGCGGCCTTCGGTTGGTCGGGGCCTTCGGTTGGTCGGGGACAGTCGAAACAAACCTAACATCATTGGCAGGCGACAGATAATCAAAAGTCCCCATTAAATATGGAAATAATCCAACACCTAATTTGACAGTACCTTGTTGCGGGTTATCAATCAGTAGGACCGTGGATGCCCCCGATGAAGGGTTAGGATGGGAAAAGGATAACTAATCAATGGTTATGATCTATCCTTCATGAGGAAAACATAAGACCCGAAAAATGCTGTATACAACCATTTTTATGGCGTAGGCCCAACTCCTCCCTTACAAAATATTGTAGTCAAGAGGTGCATCGACTACTTCTACTTAGACACACACAATTTTTCCCTCCAACTGCATAGGGAAAGAGGGAATTATTCCACGTGGTCTGAAATATCGAGCGTCAAACGTCGTTAGCAACGTGGGTGACAGAGACAAATCATGTTGGCCGATTTCCTTCCAACGTACCAACAAAATCACGCAAGTCGAGTCACCCTCATCCACCACCGTACGAAAAATGTCCCATGTCAATGATTTCGTGTTGTACAACACTACTATCCGAAAAGTGACATGGTGAGGAAGTTGAGGGTTATGGTCAATAGGGTAAAAACAATCATTCCTGAGTTAGTGGTGTTGATCGCTCCCAAAGCGGACAACAACGCTTTCATCTATGAGGGGATACTCTAGAGGACCTCCAGAGTGGAAATTTGCACAAGGAGTTTGTGCCAGATCCTCCACGATGGAGTAATTCTGAGCAGCCCTTGCATTTGGGTTGTGAGAAGCCCTTTTGAACACACATTTATGGTTGTGAGTCATCATTTCTCCTACCATATTCTCAATTTGAAGAGGAGTCAGTGGGTTGGAGGCTTATTTTCCCTTCTCAATAGATTATGGAATTTCATAGTTATGATCCCTAGTATGCATATTAGCTTCAACTTCATATAAATGTTTTCGAACCCATTTTTATTATTGGGCACAGGGGTTACTTGACTACCCCCCAGTGCGCTTGTGGATGAGGAAGATTGAGCCATATTTTTCCCTTTTGGAAAAGGGTTAGTTAACACGGAAGGATGCTTCTATTCCAATAGCTTCTAGGCTTCCTCAAGCCAAGGTCATTTGTGAATCAAATGGTCGTCCGTGCAAAGTTTACACAGAAACTTAACCTTTCTCTTTTCATTTTTTCACTTGCCAACATTATTTGCAGCCTTTTTATCCCCCTTTCCCTTCTTGTTTTTAGGTTTCCTCTTTCCCTTGGTTTGATGGTTACCCTTGGGATTTTTGGATTGCACAATGTGTACATTCGACTTTTGGGTTACAAGGGCATTCGAACTAGGAGTTTGGCTGGCCACAGTCTGTTGAATCGATAACTGATGTAATTGATTAGAAAACTGATATGTGGAATTGCTTTGTGTTGAGACTACTATGTCTTTGTCGTGAGGCCCATACTTTTGTTTGGTCTTGTCGAACATTGACCGTGTTGCATCAAGTAGGATATCGTATAACATACTAGACTGAGAGTAAATCAACTCCAGTTGTCGGTCTCTCATAATAACCGCTTCTTCAAAAAAAACTCTAGACGTCGCAATGTCTTTGGATACACAAGGTACCAAGGTATTTAGGAACCACTTGAGAAAAAATGCGGTAGGGACCTTGACTTTGATCAAAATATTTTGTTGTCACCATTCTCGAATGTGATCTGAGATATGGTCAGCTTTTGTTTGCTCGAAGTTGGCCAGCAACTTAGTGTCGGCATCATATTTTACCGATAGCTGGAAATGGTTTAATAATACCATTGTGAGGTCGTTAAAGTAAGCATACTTTGAGCTATCAATATCGATATACCATTTCACGACACCCCCTATAAGAGTGCATTGAAACAAACACAATTGAACAAAATCATTCTTTTACAATTTGGATGAGCACCATAAGTGAAAATTCATGACATGATCACTTGGATCGTCTCTAGGCTTGCCTTCAAACTTAGGGATGTCTAAGGGAAACTTAGTTGGCATGGGGGGCCAATGTGGATCATGAAATATTGGGTGGTTCAAAAGTCTCAAAGAGTCTAGAAAATGAAGAGTTGCCAGAAAAAGTAGTCTTGGTTGTGGCAGATTTACATGAAAAGAGGGGCCTAGATTTTGGATGGCACTAGCTTGTCGGGAAAAGTTTGACTGTTGGCCAGGGTTTTGGTAGAGACCATGGTTCCCCTATTCAGTAAAAGGGACTTGCATTTGATTCTTCATCATTGATTGATTCCCGAAGTTGGATGACATTTCTTGTGCAAGGATTACTCCATGTACAATATTCCAAGGACCTTGGTTAGGGATGCCCCCAGCCAACCCTCCTGACATAGGTATTGAATCTTTCCCATGGTTCCACAGAGTGTGGGAGTAGTTCCCCCCTATTGGAATCCCAACAAAAGGAAACGATCCTTGCTAAGGATTTCCAAGACCTTGTGAGGAGTAAACTCTTTTCATCACTCCCTGCGAAGGAATGAAACCTTGTGTAGGGTTTTGTTGACCAAAAACGGGGTTTACCTTGGCCGACAAAGAAGATGATGAGAAAGTGTTATTTTTAAATGTTCCAAACAAATAAAAAGGCATATATCCCACCAGATTCATGTAGGATTGAGGTCCATGGGTCCCCCCACTTAACAAACTATAGTTGGTATTAAGCCCGATCAGCTACTGGAAAGTGCCTCTGAGAAAAGGGGACGGAGGTGGGATGTGACCCCCACCGTAAGGGATAGCATTGAGAGGGGAAGTAGTGCCCACGTCGGGTCCTTGCAAGAGAGCATTAGAGCTCCATGCCCCTAGACCAATGGTCTATATAGTAGAGTATGTTAGAACCGAACTAGAGTCAAAACTCAACATCCCATATGAAAAGGGAGCGCCATACGTGTTCTGGATGGAGGGAACAATGGTTAAAGCCGTTTAATGGATTGTGCTATTACCCAAATTAGTGGGAATCTGGATGGTCTAGTACTGACAAAAGGAGGTGCGGGAGGAGGTACAATGCCCCCTCCTGCAGAAGACGAGATGGGAGTATGAGGACTCCTTGATGAAGTAGCATTAGTTGCTTCCATCGTCACTTGGCGAACAAATTGTATTTCAGGTGAAGTCACCTCGGAAGGGATTATCTGAATTAGAAATGGTGTTCATAAGTAGGTGATCAAAGGGTTTTTTGGCCTGAGACCTTCAGTATAGAGGTCAGAAAGAATGGATTCCTCTGGTGTATAAAAGTATTCTCTCAGATTTTTCTTGGGTATAGTTTCCTTTGGCTTGGTATCTTCAAGCAAGCCTTCTTGATCTAGCATGCACCTCAATGGTGGTGGAGGTGGCTCCAAAGTAACCAGCAGTAGGCCCTAAAGCCTATGTGAATGACATAGTTGTTGATATTCCACCTTGTGAAATGATCAATCGGCATTGTAAGGTTTATCTAGTGCGAAACAAAGAGCACAGACTAAATATTTCCCAATGGAAAATCAAGCAAACAACTAACTAGTAGGAAGAACAGTTACACCAATCGACACTAGAGAAACTTACCTGTGTAAGTGTAACTCGAACACGGAAACACCCTCCAGGTATACTCTGAAAAGAGCGATCTAACGTCTACCCTGGGTACCATGGTATACCCCCGTAGTCACCCGTGTAAGTCCCTAAAAATAGGCAACTAGGTTTCCAGCTCACAGTCAGTCGCTAGGTGGGTATAGTCAACAGTCGGTCTTATCGTAATGAGTAGGATAACAAATTCCAAATCCTTTCAAGGGTACCGAAGGCAAATGGTATGGAAGACAACTGAAGATATTAAATGTATTCAAGGTCCACAAGTCTCCGTAGTCAAATGCGATCAATGTAATTCCCAATAATGACCCTCAATATACAATCCCCACTACTTCCAGGATGGATTTGGAGGGGTTATCTCCTCTACCTTTCCTTACGCGACCTCATGTTTATCCTCTATGTTAGATTGGGGTACCAACTAACTCTTATGATACTGGACTCTGACACTCTCTATCATAGACTCCTATGTTTGTTTAGACGGCCTTGAAGAGTTTCCTCTCCACACCTAAGTCAAGGACCTAGAGCCTAGAATAGTTGGTGAACCCTACAAACAAAAAGTTCTAATTGATTTTAAGTGTTAAGCGTTGATTTTTATTGTCTTGAAATACTCAAAAGGGTATAGACGTGTAACTTCTGGTGTTTGGAAGAGACGAAAGAGAAGAAAGACTTTAGAGGATTCGTGAAAAATCAAACTAGATTCTTCAAATTGAAAGAAAAGGCTTGTAAATCTTTGTAAAAGAAAACTTCTCAAAATAGTATTTCAAGATCCTATAATGAAATTTTTTTTCCTAGAATGAGCTTTTTGTTTTACAATGCAAACAATTAAACTTTCAGGGAAAAAGCAGGAAAGGAATTTTGAAAAAGAACTTTTTTCCTTTGTAAAAAGACAACCTATGCTACAATTACCAAACTAAATGCATAATTGAATGCAATATATTTTTATTTTTCGAAATGCCTAGAAAATAAAAACAGAAGTAAAAGATTTTTTTTTTGGTTTTCAAAGAAGAAACTAGATAAAGAGAAAATAAAACCAAAGACTCGTACAAACCCTAAACCACTTCCTGAATGTAGGGACGCACTAGAATCCGCAAGAGGATCTAACACTTATAGGTCAAATATAAACCTCTAAAGAAAACAAAAGAAGATGAAGAAACAACAAGGGTTCTTTTATTAAGAGAAAGTTAAACTGAAACTTTGACCCAACCAAAGACCACTAACAAAGATCCTGAAGAGTTCTAGAAGGTCTGATAAGAACAAAGCTCCCTATCAGGAAAGAGAAATATTTTGTTTTTAAAACCTTCCAAAACAAAGAGATGCAGGTTGTTCTCAAGCAGCATGCATATGTATGCAGGCGATAAACTGTGTAGACTGCATATGTATGCAGGATAAAAAGAGGCTAGGGCACGTACACCTATGAAAATTTTTAAAAATAAAAAGGGTTTGGATAACTGACTGGGTAGGGAAGGATGGCGGGCTCCTAGAAGGTGACCAAAGACCCTAAAATGACTCAGTAAACTTAAAAAAATAAAAAAGAAACTGAAAAAATCGAATCAAACCAAAAACTCCCACCAAGACCCTAGAGAGACTCCTAGTGGAGTTGTCATTTCTACTATGGGGAAAATCCTCCTATACTGAGTCTAGGTACAGAAAAAGCATTGAATTCCATTAAAATACGGTTCTACCCTTAAGCTACCCCAAAAAACATCTAAACTGAATGACAAGAGAGAGGAAATAAGTTCAATGGGTGCACCTTTAGTCCTTGTGGCTAGTGTAGATCTCTTTCATCATTGCAACTTCCTAAATTGCGGGTCTCCTCCCAAAGATGACCTGCAAAAGATTAGGAAAATGATGCTACAACACATATACTCTCTACTTATCACTTTCAATGTTAAGATATATACATAAATGCATAAATCAATAAAATCATATAGACATAATGTTTTGGGACAAGACTGAACTCTTTTATTAAGTTTCAAGACAGAAATGATTACAACCTTTGTTGGTAATCACTCGACGAACTAGGTCTGGGCTCATATTTATTGGTTCCAAGTGCATCAATCCCATGCTTGCTTCTCACAACCAACTTATCACTTAGGGAAGGAGAAAGGGATCGAGGGGAATCCTAAGGCCAAAACTCAGAATGGGATGTAAAACTTGGGCTAAGAAGTGGAAGGGATTTTGGCAGAGTTCTCTTATTCTCTTGCTCGTCTCTTCAAATGACATCCCAATATCTCTTTTTATATGAGAAAAATATGGTTATTCAGTTTGGGGAAGGGACACAAGGGGTAAAATGGTTAGGAAACCATCGATAGCCCGTAAACTCTGCTAAATTCCTTGCAATTTTATATTTTTTGCAATTTTTGGAGGTAAGCGCGAGTTAACTAGTATGGAGCTCGCATATGTATGTGGGCTAACTAGTATGAAACATGCGTGTGTACGCGGGCTATCAATTGAGAAAGGCATGTACATTTTCCGAAAAATAGTTTTTTAAGAAGAAGACTCAACAATATTTTGGAAAATTATGTAAGTGGAAAGGACAATGTCTTGTCTGCACATGTAAGGCATTTTTGGACTATAACACCACCAAAATGGAATCTTTCAAGTAACTTTTGCACATTAATTCCAAAAATTATTATCTTAAAAGTAATTGTATGACCCTCTACATTTTTCTCATAAGTTAGGGAAGGCTAGCAGAGATTTTGTCTTCACCCAATGTTTCTCCATTTTTTGTGTCAACAAAACACAATCCCTAATTTCTTCTCTTACCTTTTCCCTAAGAGAACTAAATGGGCCACCCTACTAAAATTTTCTACAGAAAATTCTCTCAAAATATCGTGTGAAAATGGGAAAGCCCAAGTCTCTCTTCCCACTCTCCATACTTTACCATTTTCATCGTTTATTCAGATCACTCTAACCCACCGATACATGGTATAGGTGAGTTCCATCTTTCTTCGTTGATACATAGTATATTAGTGAACATCCTTCTTCTTCTTCCAATACAGCCAATATAGGTGAGTTAGTGATTTCCTTTTTGATACATCGACACAATAAATCCTTGACTACCAATACATTGGCGACCATCTTGCTATCATTTTCGATATGTATGTCACTTAAGCCTTGGTTAATGTTCTTGATGTATCAGTGACCATGAAGTTTATGTCATCGACACACCATTGTGATTCCCCTCTTCTTCATCAATACATGATGTACTGGCGAGGTTCATCTCATCTTTGTTGATACATCACCTATCGATGAGGTTCATCTCATCTTCGTCAATAGATGGTGTACCAACGAGTTTCATCTCATCATCACTGATACAAAATGTGTCGGTGAGGTTTATTGTAAGTTTTAAACCTGTGAAGTAAAGCAATGCATATATATTCTTAAGCAATACAGAAATTAATCAATAGTTCATACACAGAATACATAGAGATCTTTACCGGAAACTCTCAACCGGGAAAACCTTTCTTTTTCATTATATCGAATTTCACCATTCGCCATACAATATATACAATGTTTTTAGGTATTCCGTAGATACCAAAACCCTAATCCCTTAATCCGGGATTAATTT
>SNQJ01S0050609.1:37474-68611 GCA_010110895.2 Picea sitchensis
ACCATTCGCCATACAATATATACAATGTTTTTAGGTATTCCGTAGATACCAAAACCCTAATCCCTTAATCCGGGATTAATTTACAAATCAGCTAAAAATAGCAAAATCCGCTAAAAATAGCAAAAAACCGCCCCAAAAAAAAATTTCGGGCCGTTGCCCCGAACGCTGCGCGTACTCGGGGCGCTGCCCCGAACCCCGTCGGCCCCGGGATACCGTCCGGTGCCGAACGCTACGCATAACCAGGGGGGGGCATACCTGCCCCCCCCTGGGACCCCCCTAGGAAAGCGCCCGGCGCACACAGCAGAGCCACAGGTGAAGGGATCGTCAGACGCAGTCGTCGTATCTGACGCACCCACACACACACACATGCAAAGAATATAAAACATACCCAACATTTATCTCATATTCCCTGATACATCATGTATCGACAAGGTTCCTCTCATCTTTTTCGATACATCGCATATCGGAAAAGTTCTTTCCTTTCTCTCTAATACACAATACAGTATCGATAAGGTTCATCTCTCTCTCTTTCTCTCTCTCTCTCTAACACATTTCTTGTCAGTGATTTTCCCTCTTATGTTGACGATGTGCCAACAAAAAAGATGTTGACCCCTCATTGACACTAAGTGTATTGGAAGTGATCTTATTTTACTCGTTAGAATAAACCTTGTTAGCAAGACTTTCCTTCATATTCAGACCTCTCCTATTCTCCTCTATCTTTGATCCTTCTCATTGCATCATTAGTCATGTTTCTATCATTTCCAATGATTAATAATTTCATTCCTAACTAGAAAATTGATGATTGATGCCTACTTGCTTCATCTACATTATTATTATTATTATTATTATTATATATATATATACTGGGGGAATTGACAACTCGCATGACACGGGATCAATAACCATCTTCTACCATTATAACACCAGGGGTTCCATGCAGCCCGCAAGAATGGAGCACAAGTAAATCGGGGTGAGAATCAAACTTGAGACCTTATTTACACATTTCCTTCCATTTACAGGACACTTGCCAATTAGTCTACACCCCTGTGAATGCTTGATCTACATTATGTTGCAGTCGTAATTGAATATTTTCATAATTTGGGAAAGTTTATTTATGTCGCTAGTAGCTTTCATTGCACATACCATACCATATTGTTTGCTTTGCACTTTTTTATTTTATGACTAACCATGATCATGAAAGTGCCTTCCATCATCATGTGGGCTAACCGAAACATCTATAATACTTAATTTGGCTCTGAATTACATGATAGAATAAAATTGGTCCTCCTAACTCCTAAACAAGGCCAAGTGCTCTAAATGTCAGTTGGCTATTTTCATGGGATTATATTTTTTATCCCTTGATATATGACCTCTTCTCCAATGGATGTATCAATACCCTGTAATACACACATAACACATGAACTGATGTAACTAAATTCGAGCAAAGAAGAAACGAGAACAATACCCGAACTTTCATTAAAAAGTGCCTTTGCTCAAACATTTTGGGTGTTTCTCAAGGTGTATTTTTCAACCCTGAGAAAGAATAACTATATGATTTTCGTGAATATAACTCCAACGTAATTGACATAATCTAAATCTGAGGCATGGAAGTGCCAAAATGATAGCTAGGGATTTCTATCCCAAGCTAGAATCGTCAGTTGTGACATGATGGGATGTTTGAATGGAATGGTAAGTTATTTTACAGAATGCATCTCCCCATGATCTTTGCATGACAAAAAACAATAACTAAATCGAACATCGTATGAGAAAGTTATGAGCCTTTAAAATATCATGCAACAAGGTAATTGATTAGTGTCCTCCATTCCACATCTACACACAAAATTGTGTTGGGTATAACGCAAATTATTTTGGAAAAATGTTTGAATATTTTAATTTTTAACAATTTTAGTTAAATTTGAATCATTTGGATTTAAAATTCATTTAACAAATGAATAAATGGATTAAATATAAAAGGGGGAGGGGTTATTTAAATCACGTTTGAAGGTTTGGAATCATAAAGGAAAGGGCGCTAATCCCAAAACATTACCATGTGGAGTATGGAAGGGGGTATCCCATGCACCTCCCTTTCCAACTAGCCAACCCCTTTTAAAAAAATGCCATGAGTGTTGTTAAAAAGACCCTTTCCACCTTCACTACAATACCCGAAATAGATGATAACATTAGATCTGGTACACCCAGAGGAGATGTGTGCATTAAGGTCGATAAGATATCGTAGGAGATGAGAAAATTAGTTGCGGTAAAACTAGAGGAGATGTGAACATTAGCTTCGGTACACCCGAAGGAGATGAGCGCATTAAGGCCGATAAGATACGAGAGGACATGAAAACATTAAGGTTGGTACATGCCAGGAAGTTTCGAGCATTGGTTAATTTATGCATGCATTTGTTGGTATAGTAGACGAGGGGAGGGGCACATGACCCACGAACACCCCCTCATTGTGGTACATTGAATACATTTCATGGAGTATGGCGGGTAAGGGGTGTGGCATGCCACCCCTTTCCCCTTATGCTTATTCATTTTAAAACCTCTTTTTTATATACCATGTCATATGTTTGAGAGGTAATGTGGAGTGAAAGGGTGGTGACCACCCCCATTTTTAAAACAAATTCCCTCTTCCAAGACTTAGGATAAAAACATCATCATGACAAACTTTGGACTTGGAAAGTTTAGGAATATATTACATTCCTTACGCTCATCCCCCTAGCATAATCCCCTTTCTCATAAACCCTTTAGGCCCCCACTTTCCCTCTCATGGAGTCTTATCCCTCCATACTCTTTGTGTCCTGAGGTTTGTAGTAGCAATGCATTTTTTTATTAATTGTGACAGTGTGATTTACAAAATACAAAGCTTGGCTCACCAACGACAACTTACATTCTCGTTGGCCCCATGTCACACATGCACCCTGGCCTAAACATACACACTACAAGGAACTCTGGTTCAAAATTATCATGACTCACCAACCTAATAAAAATATGCAAAAATACATACAAGGGTCTACCTGTAGTGTTACATTGAGTTTGGGAATGTTTGTGCATACCCCGATAGGAGTATCCTTCTTTAAATATGTGCACTTAAGGAACTCACATCCAATTTGGTCCAATGCACTTTCGTTATTCCCCCCTATCAATGTTTCTGTTGAATTCATTTCTTTCTTTATTAGTGATCAAACCATAACCCACCCACACATATACTTCTTCCACATTTTGTAGATATTCATGTCCTTGGCTAGATACTAAAAGAAGACAAACTAAACTAGAATCAAGATCATATATGTCAAACATGTCTATGCTTTTTATCTTGGTCCAATCATACAACATTGGTCATGTCCATTTACAACTATTGTTCTACTCTGGCTTAACACGATAGGGTAATTTGTTGTCTTTTTTTTTTTTTAACCATGGGAACAACAACCTCCCAAGAGTATATCCAACAGCCTGCAAGCTAGATATACCAATAACTTGTGACTCAACAGGGGTCGAGACGTCCCGAGTCCCACCGAAGTGAACCTATATCCCAGGGGTCGTCTACCCTTCCAGCCTTGTCACAACGGGCCAATATGAGCATCCCTACCCCCCGTCGGTTTTGAACTTGTGACCTCCCCAGAGATAACACATGTTATTAACCATTGGGCCCACTCAGGTGCTCTTTTAAAGTTGAAGGACATGGGGGTGGGCTTTGATCCACATATGTGTGCACGGGTCACGATACCATTTATTATAGTATCTCTGGGTACAACCACACGTTCGACCACTACCTCAAGGTGTCCCCATGGCTCCAGGTAAAGCCCTCACGAGAATTGAACCTTGCCCAAAGGTGAAAAACTCCTCACTTTCCACCATTGGATCCAACCCCTTTGTTGTCTTTTTTACAAGCATTAATCATCACTTCACTAGGACAAACTTGATTTCCTTCCCAAGTAGTAAATGTATTTAGGCCAAATGTTGGGAACCTTGAATTACAAGAGTCTAAACAATGATTCCTCCCTCTCATCAATAATAATATAAACTTGAGTCCCTTTTGTCAAACCTCTGGAACCATTAAAATAATTATCACCTAACAATGGTAGTTGTAAAGAAGGGGAAACACTCCCCCTTCTTCGTGTCAAAGACACTAGAGAGACTTTTGAAGGAAAATTCTTTGTACTAATCTATGAAAAATTCACAAATCTCTCAAAAGTTTCCATTGAACTTAGTGATGGAGATTGTGAATGAAAATAAGATGATGGGGACCAAGAAACAAAGGCATTGAAAGGGGGAGTAATCACCACCCTCTCTCTTTCGCAAGATGAACTATTTGTCTCCATACTCTCTTCCTTAGGGTTTCTACCACAACTTGGCTTGTTGCACATGTAGTACAACATGCTTACAGAGACAATCCCTACTAAGATTGACAATTGTACTACTTTCTTTGATGTCCAGCCCCTTAATAATTGTTTGGATTGTGTAATCCTTCCAAAGGTTGGTCGATTGGGGAATCTAAAAATGCTTCATTTGTTCAATAGTTTGGTAGGATTGATTCCGAAGAAAATTGGTAACCTAGTTCTTATTGAGGATTTTGGATTGTACAATAATAATATAACTAGCAAGATAAACACTTTAATTACATAAGCATGCATCATTTACATTTCCTAAGTCTAGAAAAAAACTATCTTGTCAGAAAATTTCTAGTTGAGATTGGGATGAAGTACAAACTGACAATATTGGATTTAATGAGGAATCATCTAAATGGCATAATACCCATACATCTATGTGCATGAGGAATGATAAGACTATTGGACCTTGGGGGCAACCTTTTTGGAGGAACCTTTCCACATGAGGTTGGGTGTTTTCCTTCCTTACAAGGAGTGATTATCAACAATAATAGTTTGAGTGGAACAATACCAATAATCTCACTGTGAATACATGGATTTTGTATTGGACATGGAAATTAATTCCTTGGAAGGATCCATACCACACAATCTTGGTCTTCGAAGGAAAATCACACTGTTATAAATTTCATACAATCAGTGCTTGAGAGCCATACCGAGTTTGGAAAACTCTCAGAGCTCAACATTTTGACTTCGTCCTTAAACAAACTCATGGTAAATATACCATTTAAGCTTGGGAATTGCTCCAAGATATTCAAGCTGGATATTAGAAAAAATTCACTTATAGGAAACATTCCACTACCTCTTTTTAGTTTGACAAAGTTGTGGGATTTAAATCTTTAAGGAAACAACATTACAAGGAAAATATCAAACTTTAACTCTACTCTTCAAGAGCTAGTAAAACTGTAGCTAGGTGAGAACAAGCTTGAAGGTTTTATTCTCCTAGTGCTAGGAAATTTACTCAATGTTTCACTGGTTTTGAATATCAATAATAACCATACGAGTGGAGAGATCCCACATAATTTTAGGTAATTTGAAGTTGATTCAAAATCTTGATTTGTAAAATGATCCACTTTCCATATAATTCCTTCAAAGTTGGATGGCATGCCATCTTTAAATTCTATAAATGTATCATACAACCAACTTTCAAGAATGCTTCCAAGTTCCTCGATAGCTTTTGCGACAACTTCTCCAAATGATTTATTCATAAATCCAAGTTTTTGTTTAATATATAATCTATATCTTTACAAAAACATGGAAAGAGAATCTTCTCATAGAGACACTCATAGAAAAAAACCTATGCAAAGAATCTTATGGCACTCATAGAAAAAAACCTATGCCAACGGTTGGTAGGTGAGTGCATTCAAGCCACCCTTATATGACACTTGAAACTAATTAAATTAATTAAATGGATTCCATCTATAACAAGTGTTGCATGGCAGCGTAGTCCCTGTCGGGTTGAATTGGGGATAAATGCAAATGGATGGGGGAAAAGTAGCGGGGGCAGATGGAAATTATAGCATAGATGTGGAAAGAAGCATGAAGGACATGTGGTAACCATGCAAGAAATGACACGTTCCCTCTAGAGTCCAGTTTATTTTGTGAAACTATATAATCCATCTTGCTATGTTCAAAATTTTCGTTCTTTCCAGTAGTCCTACTTTGCATGTTTTATCTGTTCGGTGTATATTTTGAAATGGTTAGAGTTAACTAAAATTTCCATAGACTTGTATGTATATGTGTCAGTAGAAAAAAAACTATCATTCATCATAGTTGAAGATAAAAATTTAGGAGCATATAAATATAAAAGGAGATAAAAAATAGTGTTATTTGGAATATATCAAAAAATAAAAGTGTGTTATATATTCCTGGAAATTTAAATGTGTTTGCCATATAGACTAGCATTGGGGCTTCCATGGACCTAGCAGAAAAATATATGCATGAGAAAAAGCCAATTCAAATAAAATAAACACAATGTCTTGACATTCAACATAGTTGAAGATAAAAATTTAGGAGCACATAAATATAAAAGGAGACAAAAAATAGTTTTATTTGGAATATATCAAAAAATAATAGTTTGTTACATATTCCTGGAAATTTAAATGCGTTTTTCATATAGAATGGGATTGGGGCTCCTGCGGTCCATAAGATAAATATGTACAAGAAATAAAACTGTGGAAAGAAGAAGTGGGCGATGATAGAGTGTAATACCTGAAAAAGAAGAAATGGGAAGGTATCAACCTTTGGCTGGAGATTTCTATCCAGAAAAGGTGGAATAACTGGATTGATAAACAAAGGAGGATGTCATCAGTATAGACTTACAACGATGGTACATATAAGTATTTTTTCCTATTTTCTTGTTGATTCCTTTCATCGATGACCCGCTTCAAGTCCGTTTCGACGAATTCTTCAATGTGTCTTATCAAGGGGGCGACGTTGATGTCATTCTGTATTTTTACGATGAAAAGTTCCTTTTCTAGTTCACTTAGATCAATAGAAAGATTACGAAGAGCCTGATCAATGTCTCGATTCTATACCAAATATCCAGCTAGCCAGTTGTCCACGTGAACTTCACCATATTCAAGATTGTTGTAAAAAATTTCTAAAGACAATGCCTTAAAATTATCAACTCGCTTATCGAAAGCTTTCTTGGTTAACACAAACGAGTTGACGATTAAGTTGGGGTCCTGGAACACGTTGGTCCTTCTGTCTAAGTCTATTTTGGCCAGCTTTGTGAATAATGTTTATTTCTTTGATATTGCTTGCTCACATGATTAGACAATGAGATATAGGTTCTTCACCTTCTATTTCCAGCATGCTTCTAATTGAGTGATCCGTATTTTGGAGGGGAGATCATATTGTCTTTTTGTCATGTCTGTCATGCTTTTGACATGAAAGGAAAAAGGGATGACCGTGTCCAAATATAAATTTTCTTCATTTTAAAAATCCGTCTGTATAATTTCGAGCAAGTTATGTGCCCTCCTTCCCAGGGAATCCATAGTTTGTGATGTTTCCCAAGCCTCAGCAATCAGTTCCATTCTTTTCTTGATATTTTTCTCCACATATCCTCTACACGATGCAAGGAAGCTGGAGGATCCTTTTAACTTTGTTGCAAGGGTGGAAGGCTTGGCTATTGCCAAAGGACTGGCACGCAATGACATAGTAATAAAATCTTCCTCTAATTCCTTGATTCGATCCTTTAGTCTGTCATTCTCGGCCTCAATGACTCCAATGGAATCATCAAGAGCATATCTGGTTTCTCTGTGAAGTCTAGAGATTTGGGATGGCAGCATGTTGGCAAGGTCAACTTCTAAATGATATTTTCCTTTCTTATCTTTTACATCTCTCTTTTCAATAATTAATTTTTTATATTCGCTTTCAAAAGCAACACTTTGGAATACGAAGGATTCATCTTCGTCAAAAAATTCGGTATCAACTATGTCCATTGGGTAGCTATGCTGAACTGCGTCTCCCGAATGATCAAGGTTGTAGAATATGCTATCCATATCAGTGTCAAATTCCATGTTCTCACTCTCAATTTCAGGCTCTTTCGCCTCCCCTACAATTATTTTTCTCTTCTTCTGCATGGGAAGCTTGTGAGAACTATCAATTTTAGGATGAACCTCCTCCATTTGAACAACTTTTGGTTTCTTTGTTATTTTGGCAAGTTGTTGGAGCGATGCTTTGTTACTGTGGTATTTCTGGTCTTTACGCCCGAAGATGTTCACTATATCTTCACAAAATTGTTGTCGAGTTGGTGCCATTAGTTTATGAAAATGTTTGTTTTCTCTAGACATTGTTTGAAATGAACAAATGAAGGGGATAATATAAACCCCTAGAAATGTTGGTTCAATGCCTATGAATGGAAAATCTCCTCGATCTCTTCGCTCATTAATGACAATCTCTATGCATACTATGTGATGAGTTGTTAGAAGTAAAGATTAATTATTGCATACTTAGAAGTGCGAAGGTGGCGGATATGGCAAAGAACATTTAAGGATTGGAGGTTTCATGAACGAACCAAACCGACGACATGTGAATGAATTTACATGGTATTTTAAATTAACACTCGGAAGGGAAAACAAAACCCTCCGCAAATATTGGTTTAATGTGTATTAATGGCAGATCTTCTCGAGCCGTTCGCCCATCAATGACAATTTACACGGTTCCATCATGATGAGTTGTTAGCATTAAATATTACTAATTGCATATTTAGAAACAAGACATTATATATATAATGGAAGAGGGCATGATGGTGCAATTCAGCGGACGGTTTGTACATTTGTGGAATTGTGGGAAAGTGGCTAAGTATGGAATAGGGAAACGATCGATCGAGCTCATTTTTGGAATTAGGGTTTGAATATTTTGTGAATGGGCCAACCCGAGGTCCCACGAATTACATTCCATGGTGTTTGAAATCAACACTCGGAAAGGATAATATAACCTTCCAGAAATCTTGGTTTAATGCGTATTGATGGGAGATCTCCGCAAATCTTGGTTGCTTTCCGAAGGGTAGGACCTAACGACTAAATTTATTTTCTTTATTATAAATAATACTCTTTTATTATAAATAAGTGCAAATAAGGAATGACCAATATGAAAAGAGGTCGCAGAGTTTTCAAAATACAGGGAATTCGCAGTAGAGGTGAGGGTGAGCGGTCAGATTGTATGTCTCAGAAATTTTAATTACAAAATGCGTAAAAGAGAAGAGTGAAAGCAAGGATTGGCAAAGCATGAAAAGTGGTCGGGCGGGTTTCAAAATAGGGTTAAAGGGGATTACTAGTAGAGGTGAAGGCCGCCATTCAAATTGCATATATTGGAATTTTTTACTGCAAAATGAGTAAAAGGGAAGACTGTATGGTGGGGCAGCCCAACAACCAGTTTGTATATTTGATGAATTGTGGGTGTTGTTTGCATGTCACAGAACAATGGAAGGGAAATATTTAGTCCTCCTGTCCAGGAACTGGCAATGAAAAAGGTGGCCAAGTATGGAATAGGGAAATGGTCACTCGGACTTGGTTGGAAAGAAGTGCAGAGGTGGCGGGCACAGGAAACAATGATTAGAAATTGGATATTTCATGAACCCGCCAACCCAACGATCTGCAAAATAGATTCAGACAAATGGAAAAGTATGTAAAGCGGACGAACAAGATTCAAAAATGGGGTGACAATAGTTTCACAGAAGACATGAGGACCCGACGGTTAAACTATAGCTCTTGAAACTTCTGAGTGAAAACTATGTAGCGGGGAAGAGGGTATGATGTGACAGTCTGGTTGTAAATTTGTGTATCGCATAAGTGTGAGTGTTATTTGGAGGTGACGGAACAATGGAAGTATACCCTAGATCTCGCCTCCCCAGGAATCTGAAATCAGAAATGTGGGTAGGTATGGAATGTGGAGGAAGTTGGTCAAAGTCTGGGTGTTGTTTGCAGGTGGTGGAAAAATGGAAACGCAACATTGAACCCACCTATCCGGTAACTCATTGATGAAGGAGCATCGTCAGCGAGCACATGTGGCAAGACAACTCATCGCCTAGGAATCATTTCGGAGTATGAAACGCTGGGAGTTACTGCGAATCTTTTCAAGCTGATTGGAAAAACAAAAGAAGATCAAATGATTGGAAGTTGATGATCACGAGTGATATGGGAGTTTTCACTCCTAGCCTTGAATGTAATCGAACTTAGGTAGCAATTAGGTTTTCTTTTCGAGTACATGAGTAGTCGGGGGGGAAGCCCTAAGGACCCTCTGAGATAAATAGAGGTTTTGTACACCCAAATGAGGCTGCTACAAGTTAGTAGGAATTTTCTAAGTTTTGAGTTATGATTTTGATATTAGCTGTAGCCATTTACTTTTGAATGAATATGATAGAGGAAAATTGGCTCAAATGCATAACACTGTTACTGTTTGTAATTCTCTGTTATTGTGTTTTCATAAACGAAGGAATTTCGTTATGAATGGATGAAACTGTGAATGTTAGTATAAGTTTCAATTGTTTCTCTTATGTTAAGTAAGTTCAAGGAGTGCGTGACGGGATCCATTTTGATTCCGAAGCTCAGAAGATATAGCACAAAACTTCACCTTTGCAAGGAGTGCAAAGCGACTACTATAAGGCATGCACATTCATCCACAAGAACCAAGTCTTTCGTAGGAATATGCTGCAAAGACTGTAGATGTTTACAATTCGGTTAAGTGTCGAAGGGACTCCATAAGAGGTAAAGGAGCGAAAGGTGAAATCCTGACTTGGTTTGGGCCATTAGATCCAGGAAGATCTGGACCGTCGATCTAGCGCCATCACGATCTCAGATATCGGGAGAATGGAAGTAAGGAGACTCACAAAGTCGCGAAGCGTGAAATCCTGACTTGATCACAGTCATTGATAGAAGGAAAATTTTGGACCGTCGATGTGACACTCAAAAATATTGGGAAATAGGGGATCGAAAGAACGGAGGTGAACCAACCTCCAAATTCGTGAAATGAAAAATCACTACTTGATCATAGCCATCTATCGAAGGAAGATTGTGGACCATAGATCATATCATATCGGGAGTTCCCAATACACGAAATCTCGACACGCTTGAGAGTTGAGCCCCAGGTCATGACCGTAGGTCACATTGAAGGAAGATAAGGGAGGAGCTAGTACATGCTCAAATCTTTTCATGGTTTCGGAGATTGGGATAATCGGGGTGATTCACATTCAAGGACCCATCACGCGAAATCGTGAAATGCCTTTTGGGTTAGGCTCGTGGTCACATCCAGTGGTTGCATGAGAGAAGCTTGCACCTGGTTCTTGTTCACATGGCAGAGTTTCATGAAAAGGACATGTGGACATTTCTTGAAGATTCCAGCAGGGAATTGAAGAACTGCTCTAGCTCGAAGATTGAGAAGATCCAGAGACCGGGAGGTCAGTAGACCTTGTTGAGGTGGGGGCACTGCATCATGTGGTATCATAGCGATTTTTGTCTGTATATTTTAGGTGAAGGAGATAAAGGAGGCGAAATAACTCGAAGCCACACTCTATGTGTGAGAGAGCAACGCAAAGAAGAGCACCTGATGTTGGAGACATCAGCGATGTAGAGAGTGAAGAAGTAGAAGTCGAAGAAGTTGTAGGAGAAAATGTTTCCGAAGAGTTCTTGTTAAGAGAAGTTGTTAGATTGGGAGCTAGAGCCAAGATAGAGTTCCCAATGTATGAAGGCAATTTAGATGCTAAAGAGCTGTAGGATTGGGTATGATCCATGGATAAATATTTCGAATATGAAGACGTCTATGAGGAGAAGAGGGTGAGACATGATATCACCAGACTCAAGGGACATCCAACAATGTGGTGGGATGAACTTCACGCTGAGAGGAGAAGCAAGGGAAAACATAAGATAAATAATTTGGACAGAATGGTAGCCAAGATGAAGGCTAAATTCATGCCCAAATATTACCAGATCAATCTCTTCAGGAAATTGCAGAACCTGAGACAAAAAGGTATGACATTTAAAGAGTACACAGAGGAGTTCTACAAGATGAATATCAGAACTGGACAAAGAGATAAAGATGAAGAAAACATTTCCAGGTATATAAATGGCCTGAGGTATGAAATCGAGGATGAGATCAAAATGATGTCAATAAGGACTGTGGAGGATGCTTATTAGTTCACACTGAAGGCAGAGGATAATTTGGCCAGAAAACAAATCCAGCGAGGTAGAGGTAGAAGCCCAGTCTCGAACAAAGGCAATGGAGTTTCCCATGAAAAGGGAAAAAAATCCAAAGATGAGACTGAGAAACCACATAATCACTCGAAAAGAGGAGGAATTTCCCAAGGAAGACAATATGGTGGAATAATTTCTTCCAGAGGAAGAGGAAGAGGCATAGGAGGAGAAGTGAGATGTTACACTTGTGGAAAGGCAGGACATAAGTCTTGGGAATGTCCCGAGAGAAAGAAAGAAGGAGAAGGTGAAGCTCACATTTCGGAAGCACAGAGAAGAAATGTTGAAGCAGAAGGAGAAGAGGATGGAACATCTCTGATGTTGAGAAACGTTCTCTTAAAACCAGAGGCAGAAGTTGAAAAATCGGTGCAGAGGAACAGTCTCTTCAGGACAACTTGCAAGACTAAGGACAGAGTCTGCAAGGTGATAATTGAAAGTGGGAGTACTGACAACTTAGTATCCACAGAGATGGTGGATAAATTGGAGTTGGAGACAACTTCACATCTGAATCCATACAAAGTCTCATGGTTGCAGAAAGTACATCAAGTAACGATTACTAAAAAATGTTTGGTTGAATTTAAAATAGGAGGATATAGAGATGAAATTCCATGCGATGTAATTCCCATGGATGTATGCCATATTTTTTTGGGAAGACCTTGGAAGTTTGACAGGAATTTCATTCATGATGGGAGGAAGAATACATACACCTTGGAGAAGAATGGTAGGACACACATGTTTCTTCCAATAGAGGAGAATAAAGTGAAAGAATAATCCAACACAAGCATACTTCTCATGAGCGGGAAGGAACTCCTGAAAGAAGTCAAGATAGGACAAGAGATGCAGTTTGTTGTGGTGAGGAAACCTAGAGTTGTCCTTACAAGTACTATAATGGATGATTTTCTTGAATAAATTCGGGAATTGTTGGATAATTTTGCTGACATAGTGGTGGATGATTTTCCTAACTCATTTCCACCCATCAGAAGTATCATCCATCATATTGATATGATACTAGGAGCAATTCTACCAAACAATGCAACGTACAGACTGACACCTCAAGAGAATGAGGAGGTAAAGAATCAAGTCTAGGAGTTGTTAGACAAGGGGTTGGTCAGAGAGAGCTTGAGTCCATGTGCAAGACCAATTGTGTTGAGCCCAAAGAAGGATGGAGGATGGAGAATGTGTACAGACTCAAGAGCCATTAACACAATCACCATCAGGTATAAATTTCCTTTTCCAAGAATGGATGATTTAATGGACTGTCTAAGTGGATCAAACTTATTTTCTAAGATAGATTTGAAAAGTGGATATCACCAGATAAGAATGAGAGAAGGTGATGAATGGAAGACAACCTTTAAGACAAATGAAGGTTTGTATGAATGGCTTGGTATTCCATTTGGATTAACAAATGCTCCGAGTACTTTTATGAGGTTGATGAATGAAATACTGAAAGATTTGATTGGAAATTTTGTGGTTTTATATCTAGATGATATACCGATATTTAGCAAGACTAAAGAGGAGCATTTGAGACACTTGACACTAGTGATGAGGAGACTACAATAGGAGAAGCTGCGGATAAATCTGAAGAAGTCCTCTTTTATGAAGACAAAGCTCATTTACTTGGGTTTTGTAATCTCTTCAAATGAACTGAAGACAGATCCAAAGAAGGTGAAAGCAATAAAATAATGGCCATTACCAAGAAGCATGTTTGAGGTAAGAAGCTTCCATGGATTAGAAATTTTCTATAGAAAGTTCATAAGAAATTTCATTGGAATTTGTGCACCAATGATGGATAGAGTGAAGAAGAAGCACAAGTATTTTAAATGGACAAAGGAGGCCAAGAGGAGATTCAATATACTAAAGGAGAAGATAACAAAACGACCAATTTTGGTCTTGCCAAATTTTGAAAATACATTTCAGGTGAGATGCGATGCAAGTGGAATTTCAATTGGAGCAGTTTTGAGCCAGGATAATAGTTCGGTTGCCTATTTCAGTGACAAGCTGAATGAGACTAAGAGAAAATACTCCACATATGATAAGGAATTTTATGCCATAATTCAAGCACTGAATAAGTGGAGACATTACCTTGTCCCATAGGAATTTGTCTTGTATAGCGATAACCAAGCTTTACAATTCATAACCAGAAAAGAAAAATTGAATCAGAAGCATGCAAAGTGGAATGAGTTTATGCAAAATTTTACTTTTATCATAAAACATATTGATGGGAATGCTAACAAATTTTTTGATCCATTGAGTAGGAGATGTTTGATTTTGTGGGAATTTCAGGTGAATACCCTAGGGTTTGAACACCTTAAGGAAATGTACAGTGATGATCCATATTTCAAGGAGGAATACGAAGCATGCATGAATCTTGTGCTGAGAGATAGGAGAAAATGGGCAAAGTATATGATTCAAGAGGGATTGTTGTTCAAGGGAAATCAGTTATGCATACCAAAATGTTCAATGAGGGAAAACCTTTTGAAGGAGAATCATAGCGGAGGATTGGCTGGAAATTTCGGCCATGATAAAACATTTGCACAGTTGAGAAGTTCATACTATTGGACAGGTTTGAGGACAGAAGTGATGAAATTTGTGAATAGATGTAGAATCTGCCAACATGCAAAAGGTAAACGACAAAACACTGGATTGTATCAACCATTGACAATACCAGAGAGGCCTTGGGATGCGATAAACATGGATTTTGTGTTAGGAATACCAAGAACACAAAGAGGATGTGATTCCATATTTTTGGTGGTGGATAGATTTTTAAAGATGGCACACTTTATCCCATGTTAGAAGACCAGTGATGCAACCCATGTTGCAAATATTTTTTTCAAGGAAGTTGTGAGACTTCATGACCTACCCAGAAGCATCGTCTCAGACATAGAGACAAAATTTGTTGGTCATTTTTGGAGAACACCGTGGAAGAAGTTGGGGTCGGATCTGTCCTTCAGCTCAACTTATCATCCTCAGACAGATGGATAGACTAAGGTGGTAAAAAAAAGTTTGGGAAACTTGTTGAGGATTCTAGTCATTGAGCATCATAACCAGTGGGATCAAATTCTTCCACAAGAAGAATTTGCATACAACGACTCACCAAATAGAAGCACTGGAAAGATCCAATTCCAAATACTGTATGGAATGCAACCTAGGGGAGTATCTGAGTTGAGAGACTTAGAATAGAATGAGATCAGAAGTGTTGAAGAAGAATATTTTGCTGCAGAAATGAAAAAAATCCATAGCCAGATCAGAGGAAAGTTGCAGAGCTCTAGCCGAGAATACAAGCGCAGAGTTGATCAACATCGCGGAGAACTTCAATTTGAAGTAGGAGATCAGGTTTTGTCAGATATTGGGAAAGAAAGGTTCCCTAGGGGAACATATAACAAGTTGAATATGAAGAAGATAAGGCCATGTAAGATATTAAGGAAGTTTGGTGCAAACGCCTATGAGATTGAGCTTCCAGATGATGTGGGAATATCACCCATATTCAAAGTTTCATACTTGTACCCTTACAAGGAATATGTCTCGGAGGGATCAAAAGTTCAAGAAAAGATTCAGTGGGAGAAAAAAATGCCTAGAGAAGAAAAACCTCAGATGGATAAGATCATTGATTAGAGGATTAGCAAGAAGACGAGGAGGAATACCCATCTTGAATATCTGGTCAAGTGGAAGGGACACCCAATAGAAGATGCCAGTTGGGAAAATGAAGTTGATATCCAGAAGCATGAAAAGTCGGTGCAGGAGCTCATGGACAAGAGTCCATAAAAAAAAATTCAGGGGAGTATGATGCAGGAGCATCGTCAGTGAGCACACGTGGCATGACAACTCAACACCTGGGAATAATTTCAGAATCTGAAACACTGGGAGTTACTGTGAATCTTTTGGAGCTGACTGGAAAAATGGAAGAAGATCAAACGCTTGGAAGCTGATGATCACGAGTGATCTAGGAGTTTTCACTCCTAGACTTGAATGTAACCGAACTTAGGTAGCAATTAGGTTTTCGTTTCGAGTAGACGAGTAGTCGGGGGGGGGGAACCCTAAGGACCCTTTGAGATAAATAGAGGTTTTGTACGCCCAAATGAGGCTGCTGCAAGTTAGTAGGAATTTTTTGAGTTTTGAGTTATGGTTTGGATATTATTTGTAGCCATTTACTTTTGAATGAATATGACATAGGAAAATTGACTCAAATGCATAGCACTCTTACTATTTGTAATTCTCTGTTATTGTGTTTTCATAAATGAAGGAATTTCGTTATGAACGGATGAAACTGTGAATGTTAGTATACTTTTCAATTCTTTCTCTTCTATTGAGTAAGTGCAAGGTGTGCACACAGAATGAAAGGAGTGCATGACGGGATCTGTTTCGATTCCGAAGCTCATAAGAGATAGCACGAAACTTCCACTTTGCAAGGAGTGAAAAGCGACTACTGCAAGGCATGCACAATCATCTGCAAGAACCAAGTCTTCCATAGGAATCTACTACAAGGAGTGCACATATTTAGAATTCGACTAAGTGTCGAAGGGAATCCATAAGAGGTAAAGGATCGAAAGGTGAAATACCGACTTGGTTTGGGCCGTTGGATCTAAGAAGATTTGGATCGTCGATATAGCGTCATCGCGATATTGGATATCAGGAGAACGAAAGTAAGGAGACTCCCAAAGTCGCAAAATGCGAAATCACGACTTGATCACAGTCGTTGATCGAAGGAAAAGTATGGACCGTCAATCTGATGCTCGAAAATATTGGGAAATCGGGGATCGGGAGAACAGATGTGAACCAACCTCCAAAGTCACGAAACGCAAAATCGTGACTTGATCGTAGCCATCGATCGAAGGAAGATCATGGATCGTAGATCTAATCATATCGTAGTTCTCGATACGCAAAATCCTGACGCGCTTGAGAGTTGAGCCCCGGGTCATGACCGGAGGTCACATTGAAGGAAGATAAGGGAGGAGCTAGTACACGCTAAACTCAAGTCGTGGTTTCGGAGGTTGAGAGAATCGAGGTGATTCACATGCAAAGACCCAACACACGAAATTGTGAAACACCTTTTGGGTTAGGCTCATGGTTACAACCAGTGGTCGTGTGAAAGAAGCTTGTGCCTGGTGCTTGTTTGCACAAAAGAGTTTCGTGAAAAGGACCTGTGGACATTTCTTGAAGATTCTAGCGGGGAATCGAAGAGTTGCTCCAACTCGAAGATTGAGAAGATCCAGTGACCGGGAGGTCAACAAACCCTACTGAGGTGGGGGCACTGCATCACTCGCCTATTCGGAAAACCGTGAGCCTAAAATTTTGTACAATATGAAACGGGGAAGCGGTCGATCAGGCTGGTGATATAAAAGTAAGTGATATATGAAGACGTGAATCCGGTTACTTCTGCACCTATAAATTTTCTGAAAAACGAGTCAAACATACTAAATATGTACTTCTATAATGTATGGACATGATATTTTATAGAGCATCTACATTTTTTGGATTGCGGGTTCTCAGGCTGGAGGGCTCAAAATTGGGCCTCTATTGTTCCATGCCTTACAAATAGCACCCAAAATTCCACGATATACAAATTGACAAGAGGACTTGTGGGCTGGCTGGCTCAACATTGCACTTCTATTGTTCTGTGTCCTCCAAACAACACTCGGAGTTCCACGATATACAAATTGATAGATGGACTCCAAGGTTGGCGGGCTTAGGATTGCGATTGTTTATGGATGGTGATCCCTATCAACTATCTAACATTATCTAAAAATATTATTTTCAATACTAAATTATTAATATTAAATATTGATATTGTACAATTTAATTAGACAAAATATTTTGTACAATGTGAAACAGGGAAGCAGTCGGTCGGGCTGGTGATATAAAAGTAAATGAAATCTGAAGACGTTAATACGCCAAATTCCACACCTAGAAATTTTCCTAAAAACCAGTAATACATATTAAATATGTACTTTTATAAAGTATGGACATGGGATTTTATAGAGCATGTACGGATCCCGCATTCCATACTTGGCCACTTTTTAGATCGCGGGTTCTCAGGCAGGCGAGCTAAAAAATGGGACTCTATTTCTCTGTGTCCTACAAATAGCACCCAAAGTTCCACGATATACAAATTGACAGGCGGACTTGCGGGCTGGTTGGCTCAACATTGCACTTATATTGTTTCATGTCCTCCAAACAACACTCGAAGTTCCACGATATACAAATTGACAGATGGACTCCAGGGTTGGCGGGCTCAGGATTGTGATTGTTTATGGATGGTGATCCCTATCAACTATCTAACATTATATAAAAACATTATTTTCAATACTAAATTATTAATATTAAATATTGATATTGTACAATTTAATTAGACAAAAACATTTGTACAATATGAAATGGGGAAGTGGTCAATCGAGCTGGTGGTATAAAAGTAAATAAAATCTGAAGACGTGCATCCGCCAACTTCCGCACCTATAAATTTTTTGAAAAACAAGTAATACATACTAAATATGTAGCTTTATAAAGTATGTACATGAGATTTTATAGAGCATGTACGGATCCTGCATTCCATACTTGGCCACTTTTTTGGATCGCAGGTTCTTGGACTAGTGGGCTCAATAATGGGCCTCTATTTCTTTGTGTCCTAGAAATAGCACCCAGAGTTGTACGATATACAAATTGACAGGCTGACTTGCGGGTTGGCTAGCTCAACATTGCACTTTTATTGTTCCGTGTCCTCCAAACAACACTCGGAGTTCCATGATATACAAATTGACAGATGGACTCCAGGGCTGGCGAGCTCAAGATTGAGATTGTTTACGGATGGTGATCCTTATCAACTATTTAACATTATCTAAAAACATCATTTTCAATACTAAATTATTAATATTAAATATTGATATTGTACAATTTAATTACAAAAATTTATTAAAGGATTTTAAATATGGGTGTAAGTGTGTTCTTGACACATTCTTCCATGACTGTAACATATTAACTTAAGTATTAAACTTCTTGCATTATGGGTTGTTAGCATTAAAGACTAATAACTTCATGTCTAGAAATAAGAATGACAATTTTCTTGCAAAATTGTAATTTGGTATTGCTATGTTCTATCTGCATTGCGAATAGAATTGAATGTTGGTTTGAAAATGTGTGTAATCCATTTTTTGTTTGCATAAAATCCTGGTGGTTCGACACAGTACATTGTCATATAATTGTTAGATGCTCCATCTTAGAACAAATTACCTAAGAAAATACAATATCGCGGAACTATGAGACTATCAAACCATGCCAATGAGAAGAGGCGTTAAATCCAGAAAAGAAGCAACAATGAAGACTCCAAGGCAAATTTTTTTAATAGCAAATCCATTTGAAAAAAAAACACCGAGTAGTGTACATCTATCCTTAGAAATTGGACCCAGTTCTTTGGGCCAAAACATTGAACATATCTGCCACAAACACAGGCACGGGATCCATAGTATGCAGGACCCATCGAGATTCTCTTCAACATGCATACACAACATATTACCATGCCTTTTTTCCAGGAAATCCTTGCAGTTTTCTCCTCGATTCATCATCCCGTGGTAAAATTGATAGTTCTCAGAAGCTTCCCGTGAGAAAGAAGACAAAAAACTTTTCACGACAAATGGAATATCCCTTAACTGAAAGTTAGGACACATCAAGAAAACGCCTCTCCATAGTCAAAAAACTTTAGGGACACAGGTTTCATGTGCAATTCCATAGGCCCAAATTAGTCCATTTTGGGTGGAAGGATATGACTAGTAGAAATATGCCTTGCACTAGTGGGATTTTTGGTCTTCATTCCCGAAGATTTTAATTGTATTTCCAGAGAACGTGACAGTAGTCCCGCAATTGAATATTTTTATTGGCTTGAAATATATCTCTGGGAGAATAAACATATCATTTCCTTACAGTGAAAGTATTCCACCCAGAATGGACTAATTTTGACCTCTGGAATTCCTACTTTCGAGATGCAAAGCGACTATTTCATTCAACGTCGATTTCTTTTCTGAAACTCCTTCTTTTGGTGTTGTCAAGACCGCCATCACTGAGCCGGGAAGTTTCGCCCGTTATGGTTGATTTCAATTTGGGCACAGGAGCGGGAACAGTCTCTGCATTGCCTTCATCCATTGTCGTATCATCGCCCATCATATCATCTTCTTCTTTCTCGGAATCCATGGCATCAACCTTTGCGCCAGCCATCAATGCAACTGGGCAGGTTCTCTGAGTAGGCAGGGTTGCCTTGGAATTATTTGGCTTGAAATATATCTCTCGGTGTACCAAGGGACCATCTCCTTTTTTTCTCCTGGGTGGAGGGAGATGAGTAGTAAGAATATGCACTGGAATACTAGAACCTCTGGCCTTCATGCCTTAATGTGTTTACTGTATCTGGACAGAACTGCTTCCACAAGTTAATGATAATTTCCATTTTCTCCAGACGATGTTTGAAATGAAAATTGGTGAGGGATAATATAACCCTCCGCAAACCATGGTTTAATGCGTATCAATGGAAGATCTCCTCGAGCCTTTCGTTGATCAATGACAATATCCAGATTTCGCGCGTAATGAGTTGTTATCTTTAAATCTCACTAATTGCATATTTAGAAAAAAGTGCGAAGGTGGCAATGACGGGGAAGAGAGATCAAGAATTAGAGATTTCTTAAAGGCGCTAACCGGCTGACGCACGAAAGAGATTGCATCATGTTTGAAATTAATACTTGGAAAGGATAACACTCTTCTTCGCAAATCTTGGTTTAATTCATAGTAATGAAAAATATTCTCCAGCCTTCCGGACATTAATGAAAATATTAATGGTTCCTGCAGGATGAACTACTAGCATTGAAGCTTAATAATTGCATATATGGAAATAAGTATGAAGGTAACGGTGATGGCGAAGGGAGACCAAGAATTGTACATTTCTTCCACCTACCAACTCGCGAAACAGATTCCAAGAAATGCCCAAGTATGGAAAGCACTCGGGCGGGTTACAAAAAAAAAAGGTTAGAATATATACCCAGGAGACATGAGGGGCTAATGGTCATATTGCATCTCAGTGACAGATATCAACTGTCAATTTGTATATCGTGGAATTTCGGGTGTTGTTTGTGCGTAGGGGAACAATGGAAGCACAATGTCGAGAGGGAAATTTGTGTATTGTTGAACTTATGGTGTTGTATATAAAGGCATGAGACATTCATAAAAAGGACCAAGTAAACAGAAAGAGAAAGCATACGAGATGAAGGGGAATTTTTTTTCTACTTTGTAAATCGCAGAAGTCTGGGTGCTATTTGCAAGCGGCAGAACAATGGAAACACAATGTTGAACCCGCCTATGCGGGAACCTGCGATTCAAAAAATTTGTTCAATATGAAATGGAGAAGCGCTTGGTCGAGCTGGTGATAAAAAGTAACAATGGAAATATGAAGACATGAATCCTCCAAATCCCGCACCTAGGCATTTTCTGAAAAACGAGTAAGTAAAGAAAGGGAAAGCAGAGGGAAAAAGAAAAAGCGGATGGCAATTTTCGGAAGCGGGAATTGTTGTAAGAAAGAACCATTAATGGTCTTAACAGTAACTATGGAGTGCATCAAACATGTTAGCAAGTTCTTCAATCAATGAATAGATACAGGGAGTGATGTTTATAGTTTCCAGGATCTGTTTGAATAAGAGAAGCATCGAAAAGTTACAAGAAAATCAATTTTTAGATGTTTAAGTAAATTTTTTGTACCGTTATCTTCACCGCAAGTATAACAATGACGAATTTGAATTTTAATGTCCTCTCATTCATATGATTGTTCCACTAGACTTTGCATAGTATATATTCTTTTATTTCAATTTGTTTGCCAATTTGTAGATCGCAGAAGTCAGGGTGTTGTTTGCAGGTGGCGGAACAATGGAGACGCAATATTGAACCGGCCTATCCGGTAACTCGCCTATTCGGAAAACCACAAGACAAAAAAATTGTACAATATCAAACGGGGAAGCGGTTGGTCAGGTGAGTGATATAAAAGTAAGTGAAATCTGAAGACGTCAATCCGCCAACTTCCACACATAGAAATTTTTCGAAAAATGAGTAATACATACTAAATATGTACTATAAAGTATGGACACGATATTTTATAGAGCATGTATGGATCCTGCATTCCATACTTGGCCACTTTTTGGATCGCAGGTTCTCAGGCTGGCGGGCTCAAAATTGGATCTCTATTGTTTTGTGCCCTATAAAGAGCACCCAGAATTCCGTGATATACAAATTGACAAGCAGACTTGCGGGCTGGATGGCTCAAAATTGCACTTCTATTGTTCCATGTCCTCCAAACAACACTCGAAATTCCGCGATATACAAATTGACAGACGGACTCCAGGGCTAGCGGGCTCAAGATTGTGATTGTTTATGGATGGTGATCTCTATTAACTATCTAACATTATCTAAAAACATTATTATCAATAATAAATTATTAATATTAAATATTGATATTGTACAATTTAATTAGACAAAAAAAAATTGTACAATATCAAATAGGGAAGCGGTCGGTCGGGCTGGTGATATAAACATAAGTGAAGTCCGAAGACGTGAATCTGCCAACTTCCACACCTAGAAATTTTCTGAAAAACGAGTAATACATACTAAATATGTACTTCTATAAAGTATGGACATGAGATTTTATAGAGCATGTACAGATCCCGCATTCCATACTTAGCCACTTTTTGGATCATGGGTTCTTGAGCTGGCGGGCTCAAAATTGGGCCTCTATTGTTCCATGCCCTACAAATAGCACCCAAAATTCCGCGATATACAAATTGACAAGCAGAATTGCGAGCTGGTTGGCTCAACATTGCACTTCTATTGTTCTGTGTCCTCCAAATAACACTTGGAGTTCCGCAATATACAAATTGACAGATGAACTACAAGGCTAGCGGGCTCAAGATTGTGATTGTCTACATATGGTGATCCCTATCAACTATCTAACATTATCTAAAAACATTATTTTCAATACTAAATTATTAAAATTAAATATTGATATTGTACAATTTAATTAGACAAAAAAAATTGTACAATATGAAATGACGAAGTGGTCGGTCAGGCTGGTGATATAAAAGTAAGTGAAATCTGAAGACGTGAATCCGCCAACTTCCGCACCTAGAAATTTTTTGAAAAATGAGTAATACATATTAAATATGTACTTTTATAAAGTATGGACATGAGATTCTATAGAGCATGTACGGATCTCGCATTCCATAATTAACGACTTTTTGGATCGTAGGTTCTCGGGTTGGCGGGCTCAAAATTGGGCCTCTATTGTTATGTGTCCTACAAATAGCACGTAGAGTTCCTTGATATAGGAATTGACAGGTGGACTTGCGGCCTAGCTGGCTCAACATTGCACATCTATTGTTTCGTATCCTCCAAACAACACTCAAAGTTCCGCGATATACAAATTGACATATGGGTTGGCGGGCTCAAGATTGCGATTGTTTACGGATGGTGATCCCTATCAACTATCTAACATTATCTAAAAAAATTATTTTCAATACTAAAGTATTAATATTAAATATTGATATTGAACAATTTAATTACATAAAATTATTAAAGGATGTTAAATATCTTGTTTAAAAGAAAACCCCGCGTAATCGGAAACTCGCGTTCCAAAAATTTTGTACAATATGAAACGGGAAAGCGGTTCATCAAGCTGGTGATATAAAAGTAAGTGGAAATCTGAACACGTGTATCTGCCAACTTATGCACCTTGAAATTTTCTGAGAAATGAGTAATACATACTAAATATGTACTTTTATAAAGTATGGACATGACACTTTATAGAGCATGCACGAATCTCTCATTCCATACTTGGCCACTTTTTGGATCGTGGGTTCTCGGGCTGGCGGGCTCAAAATTGCGCCTCTATTGTTCTGTGTTTTACAAATAGCACCCAGAGTTCCGTGATATATAAATTGACAAGCGGACTTGCGGGCTGGTTGGCTCAACATTGCACTTCTATTGTTCTGTGTCCTCCAAACAACACTTGGAGTTCTGCGATATAAAAATTGACAGATGGACTCCAGGACTGGCGGGTTCAAGAATGAATATGTATTACATATTACATGTATCATGTAATACATATTACATGTAATATGTACAATATGAAATGGGGAAGCGGTCGGTCGGGCCGACAATATAAAAGTAAGTGGAAATATGAACATGTGTATCCGCCAACTTTCGCACCTAGAAATGTTTTGAGAAACGAGTAATACATACTAAATATGTACTTTTATAAACTATGGACATGAGATTTTATAGAGCATGTACGGATCCCTCATTTGCACTTCTATTGTTATGTGTCCTCCAAGTAAAACTCGAAGTTCCGCAATATACAAATTGAAAGACGGACTCTTGGACTGGCAGGTTCAAGATTGAATATGTATTACATATTACATGTAATATGTACAATATGAAACGGGGAAGCGATCGGTCGGGCTGGCAATATAAAAGTAAGTGGAAATCTGAACACATGTATCCGCCAACTTTCGCACCTAGAATTTTTTCGAGAAACGAGTGATACATACTAAATATGTACTTTTATAAAGTATGGACATGAGATTTTATAGATCATGTACGGATCCCTCATTCCATACTTAGCCACTTTTTGGATCATGGGTTCTTGGGCCGGCAAGCTCAAAATTGGGCCTTGATTGTTCTGTGTCCTACAAATAGCACCCAGAGTTTCACGATACACAAATTGATAGGAAGACTTGTAGGTTGGCTCTATCAACATTACACTTCTATTGTTCTGTGTCCTCCAAACAACACTCGGAGTTCCGCGATACACAAATTGATAGACGGACTCCAGGACTGCCCAACTCAATATTGCGATTGTTTACATGTATAACAAATAACATATATGTTATATATCTAACATTATCTAAAAACATTATTTTCAAATACTAAATTATTAATATTAAATATTGATATTGTACAATTTAATTACATAAAATTATCAAAGGATGTTAAATCTCTTATTTAAAAAAAACGAAGGAAACAAAAAAAAGCTTTTTTAAATTCTATCACCGCAAGCATAACAACGACCGATTTGAATTTTAAGGGCCTCTTGTTGATATGATAGCACAATTGGACTTCACACAATATATATTCGTTTATTTCAAATTATTCCAGGAGATTAATTTTACTTAGTTCACCGATCAAGGAAAAGTGTAAAACAAGCCACTTACTACATTCACGTCACAACACCATACAAATTGCGGACTTGTGGGCTAGTTGGCTAGAAAATTGCAATTCTATTGTTATGTGTCCTCCAAACAACACTTAGAGTTCCACGATATACAAATTGACATACGAAGCATACAAAAAAGAACCAACTAAACTCCAAACAGGCCGCAAGCAAGTCCCACAAGGTTCCATAGAGAAACATGCATCGACATTTGCATCAAACAATTTGATATATAAAGAAAAGATGTCATGGCATTGGTTTTCTCTTACATCTGGTATATGTTCCCACGAGAAAATAATCGGGGCCGCGGGATATATGGGGTTTTCTTCCATGCTTCCTATTTTTGGACCGAACAATCTTATGCACATGAAATCTCAAGTACTTGAGTCCAACGAACATTCATCTAGGTGTTGAAGAAATATTACAGAGACACATGAGATATTTTTGTTCCCTGCCAAAGCTTGATATTTTTTTTTCTTGTCCTTATTTTTTTTTTCCTTCTTCAGCTGATATGAAATATTGTGTTGTCCTCATTTAAGGTAAATTTGTTGTGTATCCGAAAGTCGTGTAGCATGTAGACATTGCTTGCATTTTTCTGTAAGTAAGATTCATACAAAAATTCTACCAACCTAGGAAGTACATCTTGTAATAGAGGTTGCCTAATTGTACAATGCATGGTTGTGTTTTTCACAGTTCGGATGGAAGCATTGAGGCAATGTCCATATATATATGGAAAATTTTCACTGCATCGTAGACAATCAATTGTATCATCACTTATCAAAGCGGAAGCAGAAGCATGAGAGTTTCATTTCACACATATAGGCTCAAAAGGGGTCGATTATGCATTCACTGCAACCAAAACACCTTCAACCTGGAAACACGAGCATACGAATTAATACATTGAACAATATAATACACAACTACACCCCCCCGACCGCCTTAAAAAAAAAAAAAAAAAGTAAACAAGTCACAAAAATTTGGTGAAGGCTATTTGTATAAGCAAAGTGAGGATGATTATGTGGATGTATACGCACAATAGTGGTAAAGATAACTAGTTTCTTCAGATCCTATACTATGTCTTCTCGCAACTCTGTTACAAATGTTGCTTGGGTTGTGCGAAAGATCATTTCTCTAACATCCCTTTTCTTTGTTATATTTTTGAAGAGCATAAGTGGAAACTTCCCTTTATGCAATTGTTGTTCCATTGATGAAAACAAATTTGAATAGGTATCGAACAATTGCAGCTGCAACATGGAACAGTGCAATATTTGTGTAACATACCCGAGATACATGCACATGTGAAAGTAAAGGACAAAACTAGATATGGAAAGTGGTACCATTGCCTTGTCATTGTTTGACTCTCCATCCTTTATATGTAGAATGTGTTGCAAGCCAAGTTTTCTCGCTAGTCTGATAGTTGCGCCAATGGTTCTGATTGGTTAAATATCACTACTCTGTGCAAGATGGATAATAGTCGCGTCCGGGATGAAACGATATTATGAACAAACAACGAGAATTTTTTCCACAATACTTGTGTCGTTGAGCGAAATAATCCGATCACAATCACCACGCTTATATACTATTTTGGGCAATATATTAAAATTTGTAATGGATATCCCATTACCCGGCAATATGTTTTATGCATGTTTCTGAACAAGTTGTGTAGGAATAGTCAGTGTGACTTTCATCGTGGCCTCCTTGTCTGTCATGTTCACAGTCATAATGGATCTAGTTTTGTTTGCCTTGTCCAAGTAGGTGCTGTAGACGACCATTTTGTCCCCGATGAACACTTGTCCAGTTCGACGGTTGTTCAAGCCCTCTATTGATAGTACTTTGGGTGTTACAACTCTAAACCTGGTGACAATTTTTGAACAGGAAAACTAAAGTGAATGGTAGTGTGCATTTTTTTTTTGTATCATTTTTAAACTGGCATAAATATACATGTAGATGCATAGCTTCGATGAACTATGGAGCCAAATTTTTGCAACCACACCTCTTGGTATGCGGAACCTGCGCTATGTTCGATGTCTCGCTTGTACTTGTTGATACTTCTTGTGAACTAAAAACCATGTATTGCAGATGACATCAACATATTCACCATGCCATATATGAATAAATAACCGAGAATATTTGTTTGGTAAACATACTAGGAACATAATGTATGCATCTCTACCTTTGGCCTTGTCGGTCTGCCGATGTCTGGGATGAATGACTACTCATGGCCATGTCACTAGTCCAACTTTTTTTGATGCAAGCATGTGTAGATGAACATCAGAAGGACTAAACAAGCATATGCATTGTATACTGTCCATAATAGTTCTTAATGTCACATGCAGGGTAGAAGGAGGTGGAATACGAAATAGGGTGTCAAGGAATATACTCAGGAAACATGAGGAACCGAACGTCAAATTGTATGCCTCTGATTTTTTGACTGGAAAAATGTGTAACAGTAAACAGGGCGCGAGGGCGGGGCACGACGACCAATATGTTTATCACGGACCCTCGAAAGCCAGGGGATAAATCTTGAACCTGCCAGCCCGGCACCCACAATCGACAAAGTGGGTAAGTATGGAATAAGGTAGAAGCGTGACCATAATTGTGAAACTGTTAGTCCACCAACCGGTGCACCAAGGCATTTTCGAAAAGACTACTAAGTAGAACAATTAGAAAACAAAAGGGATAATGGAAAATGGAAAACGTAGAAATGGGGAGAGAAGAAAGGCCCATTGCACAGTTGGTATACTTTTTCGAAGATTGTACCACAAAACCCTCTGCTATTGCACATAACAATTCATCTTCCTGTCCAACCAACCTTTTTCTTCCAAGGTAGAAACGTCGAATATACAATGGACATGGAGGAAAGTCAGTCATGTAAAAGAAAGAGAAACAGTTCTAGTTATTCCATTGAAACAACAAACATAATATGATTCACATGAGAATACGCAGAAAGATACGTAGTATATACATACAGGTAAACCCAAAAAATAACATTTGAAGGAAAAAAAGAACACACACAAAAAAAAGGTGCAAAGAAACAGAACAAGCACAACAAATATACAGACAGTAAATGAAATACTGAACACTAGAATATGAAATAAGAGTACAGGTATCCACCTTTGTAACTCCTCGTCTACGTTCTCGCCAAAGAGTCCATTGTCCTCTCCATCCATTATGTTTGTTTAAATGGAAAAATACAACGAACATGAAGGAGGTTAGTATGCAAGAAGACATGTAATGAAGATAAGTAATTATGTAGGAAGGCACGCAACATCTACATACAACAAACTAGGTGAACACATGTACAGACAATGAATGAAATAAAGAACAACACAATATGAAATCATGTACCTTTCTATCTCCTCTTCTACCGATTCGGTTAAGACTCCATCGTTTTCTCCAGCTATTATGTTTGTTTGAATGCGGGAATGCACAAAATACAATGAACATGAATGGAAATTGGTATGCATCGAAGAAAAAGTAATATGTACATAAAGTAAATGAGACTCAATGAATAGAATAAAAGATAGGAAGAAACATGAACCTTTGCACTTCTCCATCCATAGCTGTAATTATGTAATTTTTTCCCTTGCCCAAAATATATTACAATCCACAAAATATTACGAAATTGCATGGCCACAGCTAAACGCTTTTTGGTTTTCCATGGAAAAGTATCCAGATATGATTCCACCCATGGAAATACATGTTATTTATCCTCTACAGAGACTGTTGTGCCCATGATACAAGATTTTGGTTTTCCGTGGCAAACTACCCAGACATGCTTCCAGACACGGAAATATAATTTTGCGGTATCTTTGTTGTACATATCATATCTCAAGTACAAGACAAATTGTATCATGGGCACACCAACCTGTGTAGACGATAAAGAACATGTATTTCATATGGGCACATTTCACCATACATGGTTTATAAGTGTGGCTTGCATATTTTTTATTTTAACAAAAAACAATGAATATTGCAATTTCACATCTACTTCTCGAACTTTTTTTCATGCAACTATTTTCTATCATGGCAACACTGAAGCACTAGCAAAATCTCACAGAAGAACAGATACAACAAAATCTCACAGTAGAACAAATATCAACCTCGCCAAACAGGGAAAATAGCACAACCGCATGTCCACTCGTGGGTGTAGGGGGTGAACACCATAAAGCGCCCCAAAAAATAATAACAGTACAAAAAAAAAACTAGCTCCAACTGTCGGCGCAGGACCCCAACCCTGCAAAGCCGAAGCAAACAAAATAAAACAAGAAGCACCAAACCAACGAGAATTCACGAACAAGCCCAACTGCATCCACAAGGCCCCAAATCGTAAACTTGAGCCAAACAAACACAACCGACGAACCAACGAACCAGCGAACAAGCAACAACCATCGAACCAGTAAACAACATATGTATCTCCAATGATTACGAAACTATAGCCAAAGCACAGAAGGAACTGTAAATATATGATGAGCATGCCAGTAGAAGCAAGCAAACATTCTTACTTGCAAACTGCAAACACTGAACAACAAAGAAGAAATAGAAAATGAAACTATGGCATGAAAACTTACTCTGAAATGATGAAAGGCAGAAGCCCAGGTTGAATTGTGAACCAAACAACAACAACAAGCAACAACCGACGAACCAATGAAGAAGAGGCATTCACCGAACCAGTAAACAATGTATGTAGCTTCAACGATGACGAAATTGCATTGCAAAAACAAACAATGCCTATTCAACTGGCGGTGGACAACAATATTTTCCAAAAGAACTGCAATATTGTATGGAAAATTTCAAGGAAAAATGTACTCCGAGAAGCGTATTTAGATAAACATTTAAGGTTGTCAAGCTATGTAATGGCCTCGCAGTATGCAAACATTTAAGATGTCAGGCATGTTGGAGGACCTCGCGTCATGTAAACATTTAAGTTGTCATGCCTATTCAAGCACCTCAAGAAAAGTGTCAATACATTTCAATACAAATACATTCGATAGGGACTAATAATAGTAGCACAAAAAAAATCACAATACAAGGTCATAAACTTTGGAATTATCGATCACTATAAAGCTTGGATATCTAAACATTTCAATATGATTAGTACAAATAAAAAAAAACACTGTATATGATGTAAGACAATGTTACCAGAAAATTCTAAGACAAACATTCGAACTAATGCTAACATTAATCCACCTTCGAGAAATGCATAAGAAAATATATGATTCAAAAAGACCGTATACGATTAAATACTTTGGATATGCCAACATATATAACATTGAGAACAATGAAGCCGACAATAAGACCTCCAATCTCTTATCCAATCATATCATGACATATATGATTCTTTTTATTGTATAAAAATCAATGTTTTTTAAGTTCCCTAGTTCCAACAATAGATATTATGGAAATATTTGTGGTCAAAGGACAAATTAATACGAAGTCAACGACAGAGACTAATAAGAGACCTTATTCATCATAGATCAAATACTTGTTACTAATGGTTGGTAGGTGGATGCATTCAAACCATCCCTATTCCAACCTTGATGAAACCCCTCTGGATTTGAACATTTGATCTCAAAGGAAGAAACACATATTTTGTATCATTAAACCCACTCAAATTAATTATATATATATATATATTAACAATAAAAATAAAACTTTATTCAATATTAATTTATTTTAAAAAATTGATATTTTTTTTTTAGGAATCTTAATAATTCTAATAATATGAGAAAGATAATTATAAAATTAAATTAAATTAAACAAAATCTCTGCTTTGAAAACATTAAACAACGTCTCCAAAACAAATACATGTAACAGGTTGAAAAAAATTACAAAT
>SNQJ01S0050610.1:7054-31389 GCA_010110895.2 Picea sitchensis
AGGGGGGACTGGATTTCTGTTTGGATATTTTCTGGTGTGGGGAGTTTGATATTGGGAGTTTTGGTGAACCATTGCAGGGGGCACCGAGTTGTTGGGGGTTTTGGACATGGGGGCTAGGATTCCTTTCGGTATCCTGGAGCTAGGGAGCCAGACAGGCTGCTCCTAGATGGCTGGGTGGTTAGTCGGTTTGGGCAGGGTTTGGTCAAGCAACAAGTTGGGCAAGGCAACAGGGAGGACAACCAGACAAGCGAGAGTTTAACATCAGACGAAGGTATTTTAATTTATGTATTTGTTTTATGTATTTAAGGAATATGTAGTGTTATGTGGTTGTTCGTAAGCTTATTATGATCAGTTCAATAAATTTTATATGTGTTGGTTATTGGTTATATGCTAGTTATGAAGAATTAAAAATGTTAGGATAGCATTTCCTTAAAATAAATATTTTTTTGGTTTTATAAGGCTCTGTTGAGAAGAACCTTACATATGTCATGGATTCCATCTGTTATATGGCTCCATTTCCATTGATGAATTGGAGCTGGAACCCAACCTGCACATAACCTATCCATTTTTATCGTTCTAAATTATGGGAAGAAAAGGTAAAAGATTTCTTTTATGAAATTTGTCATGATGTAATGATTTTAGTGCATCAAACATTATATGGTTATCCACCCCCTCGGATTTCAGATAAAATTATGGAAAACCTTAAAACAGTTGAAGATTAGTTTATTGAAGAGAATTTCTCTTATATCAGAGTTTTCAGATGCTCAATTCCCCCTCATGCTCTCCCAAAGTTTCTACGTGACAGACTGGTGTGCAGAGAAATTGCATACCAAATAATAATAGAAGGCATCGGCAAAGAGCTAAAAGCAGTTCATAAGAAATTATGGCCAGCTTTTCCTCTACATGTTGGAAGGTTTTCACTGCTAAATTTTGTTCATTCCAAGGTAGAAGCTACAACATTAGAGGATGTTAAACTGTTGGACGTCTAGCTCAGAAGGCATGATCCATATCAAATTGTGGGAAATCACCTAGATCAATGTAATATGAAAACATATGAGCATGAAGACTCCCCCTATGATGACATATTCAAAGGAATCAGAGTTTATGAGGAGGTACTAGACAGAGTCCAAGTGTTACCCCCTAACCTACAGGCCATTTTTTTCACTTTAAAAAAACACATACGAAGTGGGTTGCCCAAGATACTACAGGGAGAATCGATAATCACTCCTTCAGAAGAAGGAAATATACCTCCAGGTTTTGAACCAAACTCCTTTGGTAAACAGACTATTGAGGAAACCCCAAAGAATCCTAAAGTGTCTTCACAAGGATTAGAAACTTCGCAGGCAGAACATCCAGAGTCTGAAACAAAGTTTAAATCCAAGACACCTCTAAAACAGAATCAAATGATATTTCCTTTATCGTCAACTACTCCTATTGATACCTCCAAAACAACAGAAGGAACGTAGTTCACAGAGTTGGACAGTCCTATTACAACATTAACCCCTTTATAATCAAATTTTGGGACTCCCAGTCTCGAAGTTATATACATAAGAGATATTACTTTGATCTCTATTGAAGAAATACCTTCCTCCGACTTATTTTTCAGTAAGAAGAGGAAAGTTGTGGTGAAACAAGAAATGCACCCGAAAGAAGGTACAATGGTCAAAAAGCACAGAGTATTATTAGATGGGAAAATTTTGGAAGATGAAGATTTTTCTACAGAGGTGGCAGGCTCTTTGGGAGATTTTGCAATGGCCAACTTATTCTATGTCGATAATCTAAAAGAAAGGATGAGGAAGAGGAATCAGATGATAAGTCAGCTGCGAGATCAAATAAAGAATACATAGAATAATAGCAAAAGCGAGGTCAGCAGAGGACTGAAAAGGATAGAGCTGCTGATAGACAGGAAATCCAACTGCTCAAGTCCAGTCTTGTTTAGCAAGACGAGTTGATTAAACAATTACAAAACAAGGTAAGTTCCACTGAAAAAATGGTTGTAAATATAGAAGTGTTTCAGGCCCAGGAACTGGAAGTGCATCAGAAGCTGGAAGCAGCACAACAAACTCTATTTTCTAAGGTAGGGATCATCCAAGTTTATTTTTGGGAGATGGTTCAATCAATAGATAATATTGGTTTCAAAGAAAAAGGGGCTACTGCGGCCAGAACCACCTTTCAAAAAGCAGTAGTACCTTCGGCTAGAGAAGAGGTACCAGTAACTCCGAGATTGATTGTCGTGGAACAAATCAAGGGTGATATAATACTAAAGACATGGGAGGCCAATATAGCCAAGAGTAAAAAAATGGCCAAATAAATAAAGGAGGATTATGAAGAGGCTTTTGATTTGCTAGATAAAAAATCACTAGGCATTGAAAAGGATGATTGTTCTGGAGTACTAGGACAAATCAATGTTGTAAAGCATCAACTAGACATCAAAGAAAGTTTAAATGAAGCTCAGATTGAAATTTCACAGTTGAAACAAGTCGACGTCGCTCAAATGGATAGATGGTTGGTAAAGCCAAATTTACAGTTGTAGTCTATAAATTTCGAAGATAAAAGGATTGAAGACAGGTTGTCGAAATTATAGAGAAAGTTGTATCTTTTTTAGGCAAGGGATGTGATAGAGCCTTCAAGAATATTAGTACAATTGCTAAGAAGGTGTGTCGAGTGTCTCGAGATGGGTGAAGGAAGTAATTCAAAGAATCGATGAAGTAACACATGCATGTCCGTTTAGCCAGTATGAGAGAGAGCTAGAAAGTAACCAAGTGAAATGGTTTAAGTTTTTATTCTGTAACCATTAGCACCTAGGAGTAAGGAAAATTCCAACCATCTAAGCCTCAATATTGTTGTCCTTGCTTTGACATGGATCACAGGATCGGCTTCGTTGCACCAGGCATCGAGGTCACTTATGTTCTACTCTGTAGAGTGCTTGAGACCCACGATGTATGACTAGTACACCTGACTACTGGCTAACTTGAAGAGCCAGTTGACAGAATGCAAATAGGGTAGTAAGAGGAACTTCGGGTTCACTTCTATCTTGTGTAGCTTTTTCTTCGAGTGGGTTCCTGGTTTGGGACCTAGATTTGAGATCATTCCACATGGGCCTCGTGATCCAGCCATGGCACGGTGGACCGAGGTGATGAGACGGAAGAGGGGAGGTAGGGTGAAAACACTCTACAACGATGATTTATTCTACTGCTGGAGATGGCAGGTCATTTCTCTGGATGACTACCCTTACGCAAGGATCAATTTCAGAAGGGACCCTGACATGCCATTACCACCAGGGACCACCTACGGGGACATAAGTATGTGAAAGTTTTTTAAATATTTTGTTTTTTTTTATTTTTCTATAGGAAAACAAAAATATTTTTTGATGATGTTTAAGTACTAATTATACATGTATGTGATGCAGACGTAGGTCACGACATCTATATGAACTTCCATGACATCGTCAGAGGCACCGAGGAGATGAGGAAGCGAGAGGAGAAGCAGAGAGAGTCCTTCAAAACATGCAGGGAAACCTGTCTTGTTTGACACAAAGGATTCTGATGGTTCACGTGGAGGATCTGTTGGAGGCTATGCAGTGGCAAGTGGTAGGCGTGACCCGAGCTTGGGTGTGACTCTTTCAGCGTCTCTCAAATGTTGTATTTTTCTATCATGACACTCATCTGGTGCCACAAGTGTATATTTCATGACTTTTTTATGATCGGGTGTATATGTGTATTGAGGGAGTTAGCCCCAATTTTGTACTATAAACATTACATTTTTTGAAATATATATAAAAACGTGGTTCTTCGATTTCATTGATGAGAATGTTTTATTTGTGTTAGTTATGTGACAAATGCCAATCTAAAACAAAATTAGCATATGCATCGTATACATAATTAGAAATCCTAGGTATGTGATGATAAGTAATAAAATCAAACTATCGTTCCAAAATACCTACCCATAGGAATCGTCGGAGTAATGTAGGGTCACGCACACAGTAACTGTCATTCAACTGACATACTACTAATTGGGATTCTAGGTGAACCTCTAAGGAGTTAATTCCATGCAAAATGGCATCGCACAAAAGTTATATAATGATGTTATATTCGGCCACATTATTCGTGGATGGATGTTGATTAGTATTTATATGTCTGAGTTTGTATCCTTAACATGCTTGACCCAAGGTTCATGTCTACTGGGGTTCCAAAAAAACTTCTTAAACTATCGACCCTCCAAGTAAACCAGAAGGCAATGCAGCACACAGAGTGCACTACACAATCTCACCCGAGATAGTCTTAATGGGTCACTGCAAAACTCAAGTGTTTGCAGTCCAGGATTGAGTGGGACTCTGAGAAGTGTGCGATGAGAGTTCTACTTTACTTATTAATGCAATAAACTATCATTCATGATTATACATGGAATATAATCAACTCACTCATTTAGGATATAAGAAACTACTTAAAACAACAAGGAAACACATGCATTCAATCACATAACACAGGTTTTACCGTGGTTTACCCCCTCCTCAGATATGTCCACAAAGATCTGGCTCTTAAGATCTTTTATTATAGCATTTCCAAAAATATAGTGTCGTGTGCCTTACAAATCCTCTTAGTCAGGCCAAGATCTATTATGAAGTGGACTATATCACACCAGGCTCCTCGGCCTGCGATCTAACCCTCAAGATATACCCTCCTTATTTCTCTCCATCTCAACAGGTTACAAAATTCGATCGCATAGAAAAATATTCATCTCTATATCTCGTTATAGCTCTGGATCTCGCTCTCCAGCCTCCCCTCTCCTTCTATGAGACCTAGATATCTCTCTTTATATGTTTCTGGCTCATCAGAAATTACAATGTATTACAAAAACCCTAACCCTAACGTTGTTAGTTATTCTATGCATGCGTGTGTGTTGCTCTTCCTTCCAGCTATCGCTTTCCTCGTGCATTCCTTCCTTCCCAAAATATCCTTTCTTTCCACTTTGGCCTACTTCCAACAGGCCCCCAACACTAACATGTGGCTCATCTCGAGCCACCTAACCTTTGTGTACATCATCGATCTCCCTGATGATCGCCTGGAACTTCTCCCTGAGCTCTATTGCTTGTGTTTGAGCCTGCGCAGACTTCTCCTTGAGTGTGTATATTGTCTGTGTTGCAATCTCATCATTGATCAAACCTACACACTTTGTATGGGTCTGTGCCATATATGTCTTAGCTTCCTCCTTTTCAATGACCTCTGCTACTCGCTCTTGGAGCAGTTCAATTTGATCTTGGTGTTGTTTTTCTATGTCTATGCAGTGGTCAGTTCTGCTTGTAATCTCTCCATTTATTATGCCCCTTTTACGTGCTCTGTGATGGACATTATCTTCTTCCTTTGCTTGAGGTCTTGGATAGTTGTGCTTATCATTTCTTCTTCTTGGTCCCACTGCTAGACCTGTTGATCCTCTTCCAACTTCGTCCAGAGTTTTTCTACTTGGTAGAATAAGTCGGTCACTGCGTTGACCTGTCGTTCTATCTCCTTTATCTGCTATGTTGCCTCCTGCTTCCTTTTCTCCCTTACCTTCGGTGGATTGGTTGGTGTGAGATGCTCACAGAGATTCTCGATCTCCTGTTGATATTGATCGATTTTCTGTGCAATCTGATAAATCTTCTATGGTGTCATGAGTTCGGCCCTCTGCGCAGTCTTTGGAATCTTCTCGTATGCTCCGACCACTTTTTGTTCCAATCCATTCACGTGTTCCCTCTCCTCTTCGGTCTTGAGCTTGTCCTTCTCATATATCAATTCCAAATCGTCTAGATTATCCTTTACCTATTGTAATTCAATTTTTTCTATGCGTGCACGAGACTGTACCTCCTGGGTAACACTAACCTACAGTTTATATAGGGCCTTGGTTGGTATTCATGACAATACCAATTGAAATTGGGCTAAGTCCTTTAGGGGTGTCTTCCCCACGATCTTGTCCATGCGCAGCATGCTAGGTGTAACGTGAAACATTGCACACGGCTATGGTATTATCTGGATGGTATCCCGCTCACTTGCTTATGGTTCTCCTCTTATTTGTGATTATGACGGGCCTGTTTCTATGTTGCTACCAGCTACCTATGCATCCCCAGTCTACTTGAGGAGTTGTCGCATGTCTACCAGCTCCTCTTGAATTTTGTCCCTGTGGCGCACAACATTCTCAAAATCCTCGAATGTGTGATCCTTAACCATTTAGGCTACCATTTATGCATCATCCTCTGTAATCGTGTATTTTGGAGGTGTTATATGTTCCTTCATCTGCTTGTGCACACCCCCCATCTAAGTTGTTGGTCGCTTAGTCGGGTCTGGCTCTTGTGGATAGGGACTTGGTGTAGTCCCCTGCACTACCTCAGCCTGTTTCTACTGTACTTGGGGTGCCTATGTATTATTCTTCTTCCCCGTCTGGACTCCTGTCTTGGATGTCCCCCCTTTATTCTACTTTATTTTTGTCTGGCCTGTCCTTGGTTTCTTGGGTATTGAGACTTCTTGGGGCTGTGTTTGTTCCTGCCCTACCTCCTCAGCATGTGTATGCTCCTACCTTGCCTCCTCCTCCTCTTCCCCTGTAGGTATGTCTTGAGTGAGGACTGGAATCCTCCAGTCATCCTCCCATTCCTTGATGACCATTTCTATGTCCCCGTCCATGACGCAATAGCGTTGTTGTAGCCATTTCTTGTTGGGGTCCTTCTGCGCTTGGATCCATATCACATGTCGAGTGTCCTTGAAGTTAGCTATGTCACGATAGTAGGCAATATCCTGTAGTGTTATTATATAGAGGTTAGCGATGGTATCTTGTAGGTCCCGATGGTATCCTTTGAATATAGTTGTGTTCATCTTTATGTTCCTGGTGTTTGAAGCGGCGCCAAGCGATAAGTATCTCACTCCATGATTGGGTTTGGGTCTGGTGGCAAAAAATACATATTTCATCTCCTTCCATCCCATAATGGTTATCATCATGATCAACCATGAATAATGAAATTTTGTCCCCGGATCCTGTGCATCCTTGCAGTCATCTAGAAACAGATTCAAGAGATAAGGGGCCAAGCTAATTGTGGTGCCCTTGACACACTATGCTACAGCTATGACAACCCTGGTCGGGACTTCCTCCTTGCGGCATTTTCTGAGTAGCTTGTAGGCCATGATTTTTTCTGCCATTTTTGTCACGATGTCACTGATCCGTTTGGTGATGATTCCAAGTGTCCCCCTTTCAGTGATGTACTTCTTTTTCATCTCCTCAGTGAGTTCTTTCTCCTTTTTTTTTGTCCTCGAGAAATTGTGTGGGATCCATGCCCCGTGATGGCAGCCCTATGATGTGCGTAATGAGCTCTATGTCTATTGAGACGAGCTTGTCCAGCCAAAAATCTTCACCATGTGTGATCGCCGTCAATTTATTGACGCAACTGTGTGCGTACTGTCCTCTTCCAAAGTGTGGTAGTTCCAGCAGACCTAAAATCCCAGCTTTTTCCAATCCTGCTGCCCACTAGAGTGGTTGATGAAACAATGCCCCAAAGGGATCTATACCCACAGTCTGTAGGTAGACTTGCTTCTCGAACTCTGGGAACTTTTCTGTGTCCATTACATCATCGTCTGAGTACTTTAGTTTTTCTACATATACTAACAAATATTCTTTTACTCGTACTCCTTCTAGTATGCGCGGAAAAACAATTATTGCAGCGGGTTGTCTGTGCGGTGACCTAGGTATTGTGTTCTTGTCCTTTCGTGGTGGTGGCTGACTCGAGGTTCTAGCCTCCATCGGTCATTCTTCGGAATATTATTTTGGCCAGCTCGTGACATTTTCCACTGCTCCCTCATGTGGGTGTTCCAACACGGTTGTCTATGATTTCTTTGGCTTGATCGCTGCTTCTTGATTTAGAGTCGTCCCATTGACTCTCGGGGCTTATTCATGGTTTGTAGGTTGCAATTGACTGCTTGCGTCCTCATTCTATCGGCCCTGCCCCTCTTCTGTCTTATAGATGCCCATTCCCACAGGTGTTTTCTGTTAGGTTTCCTCTACTATGGGTGTCGGGCTTCCTGGTGTCGTATCCGGTTATGGGAGTTCATCCACATTGATGACTTTTGGTGCCTGCTATTTTCTTTCCTGCGATTATGTTTGTGCTCTGGTCCTAACTCTAGATTTTCTAGCAGGATGGCTTGGTTCTACTTGTTTAGGTGGTGCCATGGTGGAAAATTTGGTCGTTCACCAAGCTCAGTAGCCTTTTCAACCTCTGTAAACTTCGATATGTGCTTTGTATGCTATATCGCTCTCTGCCTCTTCATATTTTCGCAATAATATTTTTTCTCCCTCGTCCTTACTTTGTATGGGCATCATGTGAAGCTTGTCGAAGATGTTACTTTTATGATGGATTCAATGAACCTCTCGTTCCTTCGTACTTTCCATCACTCTCCCTCGTCGTCTCCATTTGGCATGATTGATGCATCATCTCGTCAGTCATTTATGGTATTCAATTCTACTTGCCTTCATCACTCAGTACTTCTTTTGTCATCTTCACCTTTCCTGCTTTTTTTCATTTTGAACTGACCGTTGGCCTTGTCTTCGTTGGGCTCGTATTCCTAAATGTGTGTGATCCTTCTCCTTTCATTGCACTGTTCCTTTGTTGGTGTCATTTGATGCCCTTTTTTTTTTCATGTTGCGCGATGAATTTCAAGTTGTGGGTGGTCGACTGTCCTTGTACAGCTTTAGTCGGCTCCCATTGATCATCCCTCTGAGCTCTGTACATCCAAAGTCTTTCAAATTTACAGCTCCCCCATCTGTGACAGTTTTTACTTCATATGTTCATAACCAGTGCATTATGATTTTTCCTCGATGCTAAAAGGATTTGTTGTCATACATCAACACTAAGTCTCCTTCCTTGAAATATATCTTCTTGATATGTCTGTCATGCCAGGATTTTTTCCCTACTAAGATCCTATCTTCCTCCATGATCATCAATTGATTCAGCATTTCCTGTACTGTGCCTGGTTTTGTCATGTGTGTAATCGCAGCTACACACAGACTAGGTACCGGAAATTATAATGGCACCACTTCTTCTTGGTCATATACCAATCTGAATGGAATGTGTCCGGTCAACTTATTGCATGTAGTATTGTATTCCCACAATACTATTGGTATTTTGAGGTCCCAATCATCCCTGTTGACATTACATATCTTTGTCAGTGCATTCTTAAGGATTTTGTTAAATGCTTCTACTATTCCATTTGCCTATGGGTGATATGGTGTGCTCTTTTGATGATGGACTTCAAATTATTCATTCATAGCCTTGATAGTGTTGTTAATGAAGTGAGTTCCTTGGTCACTCATCAAAATTCTTGGGCAAACAAATCTATTGATTACTTGTTCAAATAGAAAGTGTGATGTTGTTTCTACACTGCAATATTTAATTGGTGTTGTGTATGCCCATCTTGTCAGGTAGTTTGTCATGGTGATAATGTACCTTGCTCATGTCCTCTTTGCAAGTGAGTTAATTGGTCTCACAAAGTCTATTGCGCATTTTTCAAATACCTACAACATTACCTGCGGTCACAATGGAATCTTGTCCCTTCTATTGGGTTTACCAAACCTTTGACAAACATCGCATCTCTGGCAGTACTCTTTCGAGTCTCTGTGAATGGTCGGCCACCATAGTCCTACATGCAATACCTTCTGTGTGGTAGCTTTTCCTACGTAATTTCCTCTTGCTATTCCCTCATGGGCTTCTGCTAACACCCTTGGTCTTTCATGTTCTAGCACATATCTTCGTAAGATGTTATCTGTGCCCATTTTGTATAAGTGTCCTGTGATCAGCTGATAGTTTGCAGCCTAGACTACCAATTTTTTCTTCTGCACGGTGTTATATTCCTGTGGCGCAGTACCTGTACTCAAGTACTGGATGATATCTGCAAAGTATTCAACAGTGATCTTGACTGAAAATAATTGTGTGTCTGGAAAGTTGTCCTCTAAATTTGTAGGTTCTTCTCCATTCGTGACCCTTGATAGGTGGTCAGGTCCTGCATTCAAATTTCCTGGCTTGACTATTACTTCAAAACCAAACGCTTGAAATAGTAGTAACCATCGACATATTCTCCGCCCCAACACTGGCTTACTGACTAGGTATTTAAGGGCTAAGTGATCTGTGAACATCTTAAAATGTTTTCCCAATAAGTAATGTCTGAACTTCTACAGTGCGTAGACCATAGCTAGTCCTTCCCTCTCTGTAGTGTTATAGTTTTTCTCTGATTCTGATAGTTTTTTGCTCGAAAATGCTATAGGGTGATCCAAATCTCTCACTCCTATCTGCACAAAAATATCTCCAAGTGTTATGGTTGATGCATCTACATGTACATGGAATGTCTTCTCCCAGTCTCTAAATACTAGTATTGGCATTGTTACCATCTTTTCTTTCAGTTGATCTAGAACATGTTGAAAATATTCATTCCAATAAAACTTTGTATATTTCCTTAACAGTTTCTCAATTGGTGCAATAATCTGTGCGTACCCTTTGATAAAATTTATGTAGTATCTTGTGTGTCCCAATGTCTCTCTTAGTGGACGGACTGTCTTTGGTGGTGGAAAATTAACAATTACTGCAATCTTTGCAGGATCTACTAGTAAGCCTTGTTTTCATACTATATGGCCCAATAGTATCCCAAACAATGTTCTGAAGATACATTTCTTGTTGTTTAATGATATCTGGCACTGCTTGCATCTTTCTAACATTAGTCGCAAGACCTCTACATGGTATTTAAATAGACTATAGACTGTCCAATCATCCAAGTATACCTCTAGAAACTGGTGGATAAACTCCTTAAATGTAGCGATGACTACTCTAGAAAATATTGTTGGTGAATTCTTCAGTCCAAACAGCATGACTGTGTACTGGTAGGATCCCCATTCTGTAGAAAACGTGGTCTTGTATCTATCATCCTATGCTATATTGATCTGGTGGTAGCCTGAGAATCCATCAGTGAATGAGTAAACTCTGTGTCCTCCTACGTTATCCAACACTTCATCCATGAAAGGTGTAGGGAATGGGTCATGTAGGCATGCATCATTCAACTTCCTCAAGTCGACCATATTCTTATCACACCTTGTTTTTTCTCCTGAACTACCATCGATCTTATCCATTCTGATTCTTCCATAGGTTCTATGATTATGGCTTCAATAATTCTATCGATCTCAGCTTTAACTTTCTGCTTATATATCTTGTTTAGTCTGCATGGTCATTGTCTGATTGGTCTTGCTTCAGCTCTGAGTGGTATCTTCATTTCTCCTAGCTCTCCTGCTATGCCATTCATTTATGTAAATGTTGTGGGGAATAGGTCGTTGTACTTGTGCAGTAACTTTGTTATGATTTCTACTATTTTCTCATCCCAGTAGTCTCCAATGCTGGCCATTTTGGGATTCTCAATTGTCTTAATGTTGACTTTCTTCACCTTGATCAACACAACAATTACTTCGGATTCTAGAGGTGGACCTTCCACTTCTCTTTCATCTTCTGTTTCCTCGATCTGAATATCACATGGATCTTCTTCATGTACATGGTAGCATGACAATAGTTCTTTTATTGTCTGTATGTTCTAGTGTTGTTCTTCTGTTATGATTTTGACTTACGGTTCCTTAATGAATATCACCGCTCTTATCTGCTTAAGTGTTTCATCTATGTTGGGGTTCTCATGCTCAAATGAGAAAGTGACTGTAAAATTATGTTGTAGTATTTTCCAACTCAAAGTTCCTTTGCATAGTTCCTGGTTTGTATACCAGTTTGTTGGTATGCCTTCTAAGGTATGTACAAAATGATGAGGCCATTCCTCTGGGGGTGTCATTTTCCACAGCGCTCTGCACTTCTCCAGGTGTTCCGCTAGTGTCCCATGTCCATCGTACTTCTATTTTTGGTTTCTTCATTGTTATGTGTCAAACCTTATGCGCAATAACCGCTTACATTGGTACTAATCCTTGATTATTTCCTTGTGTGCGCCCCACCATATTGCAAGTGTGGCCTTGAGTGCTATATCGAGTGTTAAGAGTCTCTGATTTTCTAACACTTCATCCTCGTATTGCACCAAGAATACTTCTATATCATTCACTCCATGGAAATTGGGTGGTTCCCTTATCTTCGTGCCTACCCATCTTACTGTGCGGTCTATTCTTGCACAACTTCTTGTGGAAACTTTGTGTAGCCATTGTTTCCATTTCTCTAAACATGTATCTAATTTTTTCGTGCATGAATTAATTCTCTACCAACTGAGTATCCCATATGCAGTTGGGTTTACGTAATCCTCATTATGTGCAGTTGTTATGTACAACTAGTTGATTTCCTCCAAGTCTAAATAAGTAGGTTCTACGAACCTTTCCCCTTCTGATGGGTCCAATGGTGTGATGACCCTGTATTCTCCTGACTCAAATGTCATTTTTCGTGTCTTTAAATTGATTATTGCCTGGTTATCAAACGCCCAATCCAAGCCAAGCAATGCTAGATATGGTGTTGTGTTGTCCACTATTTCAATCACTTCAAAGTCTGCCTTAGTGCACACACCATCCAGGTCTATTGTCACTCCTTTCAGGTTTCCAATTGGTAGAACTTTGTGTTGGTTTGCTAGTTTCAGTTGAACAAGTGAATATCCTAATGTGGGCTCTCCCATACACTGCCATGTATTCTTTGGTATTACATTGAATTTAGATCCTAAATCCAGTATGATATCTCCCATGTTGAAATCTCCAATGTTGGCATTCAACCTGAACTCCCTACTTGTTCTTCTCCTTGTATGTAGGTGATTGACTGTTTCTTTTTCTAGGTTTCCTTCTGTCTCTATGTTAAATATTTCTAATATATTTTGCAATATTTTGACAGCAGATGGATCATTCAATAGTTTTACATGTGATTGCAAAAATCCTTTGATTGTATTTACTTGTCCCAGGGGCTGCATTTCTTTGGTATGATCCAACGATGGAGGCATCTTGTACTCTGTCTCTCCCTCGCTTTGTTGTGCAGTTGAAGTTGGTGCGGTCTCTTGCTTCACGAATTCTTGTATGGCTTGCTGAAAATTTTATTCTCGTTCTTCATGTCGAATTGTCTCCTTGGTTTAGCATTCTTTTTCACCCACTGGTGTTGTATTGGCTCTTGTCGGACTGCGTCGTTTCCTATTTTGGCTCCTTCGTGCGTAACTATCTTGATGTTTCATCCTTCATCCCTTGCTTCGGATGAAATCTATTGAAAGTTCTAGTTGTTTTGATTCCTTTTTTCCTGGATATTCCCTAGTAACGTAGGACATTCTTTCGTGTCATGATCCGATGCGTGACAATACATACAAGTCGTTGGTCAAAGTGTACATTCTCTTGCATAGTGTCCCGATTGTTGATAGTTGTGACATACCATTGGTCCTCTACTTCTTCCAAAGCCTCCTCTTACTCTTTCTCCACCCCTGTATCCAGCTTGATCTCCTCTCGGCATTTTATACTGAGACACCTGATTGTACTTCACAGTATTGTAATTGGGTTGTGTTGTGTTGTGTTGTGGTTGCGCGATATTATAGGGTTGTTGCGCAGTATTATAATGTTGTTGCGTAGTGTTGTATGGGGTTGGAACTTGGTTATACTGTGGTGCATATTTCCCAGACATCATTTATGCTTGCACCCTATATGCGTATAATGTTCTCTCTCTCATCAAATCCATAGTTATACAATCTTTTTCATCGTGGCCCACTGACTTGCCAAAGTTGCAACATAAAATATTTGCGACTGTCTGGTATTTTTGCATCATTGGGAAATGATGTGGGTCGTGGCCTGGTTTCTTAGAGATCTTGCACCATAGTCCTCTTGTTGGTAATGGATTTGGCATTCCTGCTGCCATATACTGCACAAATGTTGGACAGTCATTCTTGTGGTGTCATTTCATCCCGCATGTGGTACACCAAACGACTTCTTGTTTGTCCTTACTTTTGTTCTAGTTTAGCTGGAAAGTTAAGTTCTTCAAATCCTCCTTTATCTCTTCGATGGTTGGATCTGTATTTTGATATTGGTTTTCTTCCAGTTGCAGGGCTACCTGCAAAGCCTATGTCTATGTCTGAAACTTTTGTTGTTGCAATGGGTATTTTAAGTGTGGTAGCAGTGAATTGACGAGCAGGTGCCTATGCTACATATCGGTCATGAGATATTTCAAATTTCCTTTCAGTCGCTTGAATCTCTGTTCAATATCCCATACGGATTCTCCTAGTTTCTGTCTAATTTCTATCATCTCGTTCATGTACTGATCTTCTAAACTTGGCTTATGAAACTCATTTATTAGCAATTTCTTGATGTCCGCAATCGTTCTAGTTGTTCCTGGTGGATTGTTTGTAGCTAGACTCATATACCAATCCAGTGTAAGATCCCTTAGTGTAATCGCTAGATGTGCACGTTTAGTATCTTCTTCTGTGATCTATTTTTCTTCCCAAATATTTTCACAGATAAACAAATGTTTTTACGGGTCCTCTGACGCTTCTCCTTTGAATTTTGGTAACCTGATGGTAGGATCATGTCATGCCATCCGGAACATTGAACTACTACCTCTGTGTGGTGTAGATACTTGACTAGTGCTTCTTGAACTGGCTCCTCCAGTTGTTGTTCCTTGTGTATATGTACTTCCTGTTGTCTTTCTTCTACCGAAATTCGGTTGTCTAAACGAAGGTGTTTTCTTTGGTGTATTAGTCGCACATGGGTTTATGGGTTCCACATTGACATTAATATGGATAGGATTGTTGCATTCTTTTCCCACTCTTGGACCTCTCATCTTCCTCTCATATGTTGCACGTAGGATTTCCTTAATCTTCTCCATAGCCCGGAGATCCTCTACCTCCTCTTCATCACTCACCAATCCTTCCCTTGTGACTACTAATCTCCTCTTTGTATTCAACTTGTATTGGTAGGGTAATCCACTACGCATGTTTATAGATATCGCCATGATCCTCTTGATCTGGTCGTCGTCCATCATGATTGGGTCCAAGGGTTCCTCCTTCTTTCCTTTATCCACTACTCCTTCCATTTCTCCTCTTTATGTTAATGCTTCCCACGATCCCCCATGCACGCAGGGAAGTTTAGTTGTATAACTCCATTGTCATTATGCCTTTGTTGTATTCCATTATCTTAATAGAAGTATGCAATGATCTAAGATACCTTCCTCGAGGCCCACATAGAAAATATTTCTCCACTGCGATATGTGACTTCACCATATCAACTGCAAATTCTATTATAAAGCCTGCTACAATATTGTTGAGCCAAAATGCTACTACATGGGTGAATTTGTTGTTCACCTGCTATAATACCCATATTGGAGAAAAAATCCTTGAAGATTCTTAGTTGGTTTTCAAGATCATGGGGACTCCTTGTCATAAGAATGATATCATCAGCATAAAGAAGAATATTGATGACTATACCAGTGAGAGTAGGGCTGACACAACTTGTTATTTCCAAGCAATATTCTAACTTGTCAATGCATATGCCAAAAAGGGTAGGGGACAAGGAACAACCTTGTTTGACTATGATATTGCAGTTAATCTCTTTTGACCAGCCCTCAATGTTTTTAAACATAGCAATAATGTTCTCATACATCCTTATTGCAGTATCCCTCAACTCAAGAGACACTTTTATCTCTTTCAACCTATTCCAAAGGTTTTTCCTAGGAACCATGTCAAAAGCTTTTATAAAGTCAAAAAAACAACAAAAAATATTGGTTTTAGTATTGCAGAACTCCTATGCAATGATCCTAAAGGTAACAAGATGGTCCACAGTGGAATGATATCTCTTAAACCTGGCTTGGCCTTTATCTCTTTTACCGTGACTTTCTAGCCAAAGGCTAATCTACTTTTCCAAAATAATTTCATAAATTTTGGCTAAAATCGGGCTAATCATAATGGTCATATAATTAGAGGGAATGTTTCTATCCCCATTTTTAAAAATAGGAACAATGAGTCTTTGTGTCCAGGGTTTAGGGAAGCCCTGCTTGACTACTAAATTGAAGAGCTTGTGTATGTGAGGGATAAGGATTGGCCCTCTGATTTTAAAAATTTCAGCTTGGTAGCCTTCAATGTCCTTAGCTTTCCCATTTGCAAGACGCTTAACCCCGAACTCTATGTCATCTAAAGAAAAAACTTATTCCTTTGTAGGGACAATAGGAATGGTGTCCATGGCATTAAGGAACTCGTAAAGACTTTTAAGGTAGGAATTCCAGTCCCTTAAGGGAATCCTATTATTTTATTTAGTATTGTGTTTAGAATTTATAAGAATCACAAGTAAACTATATATAGTTTATATATTATACAAACTATACATAGTTTATATAATATATATACACTATATATTTTATATAGTTATTTTATATAAACTATATAATTTATATAATATATAACTATATATAATATTTAGTTTATATAAATTATATAGTATATATAAACTATATAATATATACACTATATATTTTATATAAATTATATATATAGTTTATATAATATATAAAATATATTTTCATTCTCCATCATTTTTTACCTCTATCTTTATATATATATAAGGGTGGAGGTGGGACAATATTAGAGTAAATGTATTACATTTACTCTATGAGGATGGGAAAGTGGGGGTGGAGGAAATAAAAGAGAAATATCTTGGAAGATTCTTCTGTCTCTCTCCAGCCCACAATAATTAGAGTCGATTCTCCAAATGATTTGTAAAGTCTCTACCCTTACACACGGCCAAGATTTTTACCATGACAACATTGGAGTTAATAGAGGGTACATGGTTAACTCACCCAACCTCTATTATTCTTATTTAAAGACATTATTTCTTGAGTAGAACAATATTAAAGTAAATGTATATACACGATATAGTTTATATAAATTATATATATAATATATAACCTATATATAATTTATATATAATAAATAAACTATGTTATAGTTTATAAATAAACTATGTTATAGTTTATAAATAAACTATGTTATAGTTTATAAATAAACTATATATATAGTTTATATATATATAAATAAACTATATAAATAAATTATATTATAGTTTATAAATAAACTATATATAATATATATAAACTATAAATATAGTTTATATAATATATAAACTATATATAGTTTATATATAATATATAAATTATATATACATATAATATATAAACTATATATAGTAAACTACTCCTCTATAATATATAAAATATATATAGTAAACTATTGATGATGATGATGATGATGATGATGATATTGATGATGATGATGATGATGATATTGATGATGATGATGATGATGATGATGATGATGATGATGATGATGATGATATTATTGATGATGATGATGATGAGCGTCCACTAAGATCGAATTGGTATATGTTGGACTTTTAAGGGGTAGAGTGATTACTTGTGATTCTTTAGAATTTTGTTTGTGCTCAAAAAGCATTAAGAGAAGCTTTCAAGATCACCATACTTTTGTTGGTTAAGAGGTTAGGAAGGTTGAGTAATTCGTGATAAATATTAATGTTGCACGAAAGAAATGAGATCTAATAATATGGGTATAGGCTAGACAATCTAAAGAGAAAGTGTTTTTCATCTTCAACCTTCTTAGTGTCACAAAGGTGACAAACTCTTTCATCCCACAACTTTTTGGGAATTGAACAATGTTCATTTTCATTATGGAGCTCATGAAAATTTGTTCTTATCTTAGCTTATTATTTTTTTTTTTTTTTTTTTTTTCTTATAATTTTATATATAATAATAAATTATATATAATTTATAATTTATATCTATTATTATATTATAATAATAAATTATATATAATTTATAATTTATATCTATTATTATATATAGTTTATATTATATATTATATATAGTTTATATATATTATATATAGTTTATATATATTATATATAAACTATATTATATATAATATATATAAACTATTATATATAACATATGTTATATGTTTATATAACATATAGCATATCTTATTATATGTATTACATATAATGTTTTTTTAGAAGAAACATTTTTCATTATATTAATATTATATGGTAAAAATCAGTATTATATTTATTGTTTCATTTGATATAAACAATGTATTAGTTCCAAATATATGATAGTCTGGGTAAATATGCAAGATAGATAACTCAAAATAATGCTTTAGAACCAGATCTTCAATTATAAAGACATTACAAAATCTATCGACATGATATTATCGATATATTTAATAAAATGCCAAAAACAAACCTAGTATAGTATCTCTCATAACCATTAATATAGATATATATGTTGTGTCGGACTCACATGGCCATCTATCCACTGGTAGTAAGTTAGATTCCTCGCCTGTTCTTGTAGAGCACTTTTGGAAAGAAGATCAGCCTCCTCATTTAATTTTCTGAAAATATGAGTGAAATTGATATGTGTAAAGCTTTTAATGAGTTCAGAGATTCTATCTTTCCAGCATTCCAGGGAAATGACTTGTAACTTGCCTTTGTTGTTAAGCCAGTCTATAATAATTCTGGAATCGCCCAAAACTTGTAGATCAAGAATATTAAGTCTGGTAGCTAGAGTAAGAGTAGCTCAGACACCAAGTAGTTCAGCTTTGGTATTTGTACTATCACCACAGTTGTAGGTCCATGTAAATTTGGTATGGTCTGTGAGATTGATCATACATCTTCATCCACATTGAAGACCATATTTTTGTGAGGCACCATCAAACCAGACTGTATTCCTACTCTGTTGATAGGTAGATTGTAAAAAGCGCAAAAACAATTCCTAGAATGTATTACATATAGCATATGTTATTTATTATATTACAGATAACATATATTATATAGCATATGTTATATGTAATATAACAAATAACATATATATAGTTTATATATAAACTATATAACTATTTATATAATTTATATATAATATATAAACTATATATGAGGGGTGAGGAGGGGTGATATTAGAGAAAACATAATAATATATAACATATATATTATATAAAAGGGGAACGTGAAACGGATAATTTTTCAAACCTCCAAGCAGCATCAATGGCGATGCCTGCAAATATGCTAGGGGGCGCGTGTTTCTTTTTGTGGGGAGTGCAGTTAACTTAGCGGGGGATGGCACTTGGCCTCTACTATTTTGGTCGATTGAAGTTTCATTTGTATTTTTGTTTCTTCCTACCTGTCTTGTCTTACCGATATACTTAGTTTTGTGCCAGAGTTAAGAGGATCAATGTTATTAATTTAACCAATGATAGTGCGGGTTCGATCCTTCCTCGGTTTTCGTTTTGATTTGAGTTTTTTAAGGGGGTTGTCAGGTCTTTATTATGACATGAAGTGCCCTATTGTGGTTGGGCTAGTGTTGTTGACTCACTCTTCAATGGAGGAGCTTCCCAATGGAAGTTGAAGTCAACGCCCTTATGGGGGCAGCTAACGAAGCCATCTAGAGGCAGGCGAGTCTTTTCTCCTTTGCAGATACGGTTGAATTTAATTCCATATTTAACTCTCTTTGTGATGTGGTAAAGGCTTAGCTATCACCTTCCCCCGTGGTTAAGCATAAGGAAAATTGTTTTCTCTTTTCCTCTTTAGCTGAAAGATGTCTGGAGCCTGGTGCCTCAAAAAAATGAGCAGTTGATATCCCTACATCTTCTCGGGAGGTTCTAGGGGTGCAAGAGGGTGGTAAAGGGAGGGTGTTTGAGGAGAGTTTTGGTGTTTTTTTGAGGGAAAGACTGTTGGTACAGGGCCTCGAAGGATTAAACATTAGATCCCGAACAGGTCCAAGTGTAAGTTGATGCTAGGAGAAGATATTGGGATGGAAGACACAATTAGTATTGCACTCTGTACTTTGGTGGGAAGATTTGCCTATCATGCTAGGTTAAAGATTCCCTTGGAAGAGTGGGTAAGCTCCAACTGGTGTCCACTCTTGGGATATAATTCTGAAGTGCTATACATGACTAAAGGATGATTTGGTTTTCATTTTAAGAGGACCGAGGACTCTGAGATGATTCTGGATAAATCTTGGAGCTTCAATGGTGGCATTCTGATGCTTAAACGTTGGTGGGTGAGTTTCAATCCTTCACACGATTACTTCCATTTTAGACACTTTTGGGTGTTTCTTCTGGGTTTCCCTTTACATTTTTGGAATGAAAAGGCATTGGAAGCTATTGGGAACACCCTTGTAAAATTCATTAGAGTTGACTTTGGGGCACTTCGAGCCTCAGTTAAAAGGATTGGTATAGTTTTAGTGGAAATAGACATTCATGCGGGTATGTTGGAGACCTTGGAGATCGTTTGGCGTGGTTATATCTGTCTCAAACTCTGTATTATTTAGGCATCCCTTTTATATGCTCACAGTGTTAGAATACTTGTCATCTGTGGTGGGATTGTGTGGGTTTATTAGAGGAGGAGGTCTCGGAAGGAACATTGTTGGAAAGGGAAACTCGAGTAGAGTCGTAAAATGTGGATTCGTGCAGGATCAGTCCAAGAGGTTTTGATTACGCATACTTTTCACATTCAGTGATGGTGGACTCTATTACAAGTAAGCTCAAATCTATTTGTCCCACACTTTTTTAATATTTATCTTCCTGGGAAAGAAATGAATTGGATTTTTCTAGTTATTTCGGAGTGTGAGGGGATATTTTGAATAATTCAGTCAACTCTCGGGTTCCTTCGGTGCCTAGGGTCCTGACGGGTGCACCATCTGGTGCTTTACCATCTGGAGCTTTGGAAGGGAGAGGTTCACAACCTGAGGAAACCATTGACCCTAGGGTGGTTAGTGCATTTCCTTTGGATGTTGTCTTGGTTAATGTCAACACTGAGAGGAGCTCGCCTGGAGATTCGGGTTTATCGGGAGGGGACTCCATTTGTCCATCTGTTTCTGTTGAGGATTTCATTATACTAAGATTTAGGGAACATGATCTAGGGGATAGTGATATTGGTGATGTCCTAGAGTCCCTTATTCCTTCGTACAAAGAGGTGCACTCTCTAATTCAATTAGCAACTTTTCGGGGGAGGTTTGTTTACAATAGACCAGATATTGTTGGGGATTCAGGGATTTTGGGCACCGCTAAGGAGACTCCTAGGAAGGATTTCACATGGTATAAGGTTCTGGGAATGGATATTTCTCTGATAAAGACTAGGAGTATGAGGAAGAAGAAAGAGGCTCAGGGTCCTTTACCTGTGGAGACACACTTACCTGTCATAATTGAAATTGGGGAACTTAGAGGCCTAAAAGCCCTGGCAGAAGAAAATTCATGATCTTACTCTCTTTAAACATTAGAGGGGTGGGGCGGACCATGAAATCTGCCTCCCTGCGAAGACTTCTTCGGATTACTAATCTAGATATTATCTTTTTGCAAGAAACCATGGCTGAGGATAAAAAGGCTCGGGCATTTATGCTTTCTTTTCGTCCTTCTTGGCTCACTTGTGTTGTTAGTGTTGTTGGTACTTAGGGGGGCCTAATAATATCTTTGGATCTGAATATGTTTTACATTACTCCTTTTTTGTGTTGTGGTGGTATTCTATTAACAGGTACTTATTTGGAACTTAATCAACTAGTCACTTTGCTAAATGTGTATGACCATGTATAGAGAGGAAATCTTTATGGGAAAAGGTGGTTCTGAGGAGTCTTCTAGAGTGTAGAAATATTATTTTAGCGGGTGAATTAAACCTTACATGTGATGATGGGGAACTATGGGGAGAAGCAGTGCATATGGATCCATTTTCTGCATTCTTTAAAGAGATTTTTAATGGAGATAGATTGATAGTTTTATCCCCGGATGTTTTGGTGCCAACTTGGAGAAATGGTCGAAGGGGTAATGCGAGTATCTCCAAAAGTGTAATGTCCCCATCGTTACGACTACAAGCGACTCTATGCAAAAGAAAAAAAAGAAAAATTAAGCAGGAAGGAAACAACGATAATTGCTAAACAATGCAACTTGACGACGACACAAAGCATGCAGATCAGGAAACAGACAACAACAACTCAACATACAATCACATCAGGCAACGGGATGAAACATGCGATAATAAATAGACAAATAAAAATGACTACCCGCCCGACACAAGCAAGATAGCACCTACAAGCTAAAGGACAACACCAACAACCCGACACAATGGCTTGACGACCAGTAACTAAGAAACCTCTACGGTGCACAAAACCAAATGCATTGAGGAGTTACAAAACCAAGTACCAACATCAAATACAACGAGAAAATTCCCACATCGGGAAGCACCTGACTCATTCCAGGTTATCATTTTCCTTTATTTATCAGGGAGAGCAATGATCCCCTCAACAGGAATCATGTCATCTCAAGGCAATAGACGTGAAGGTAACCCTGGCGCAACATAACACATCTAGACCAATAAACCAAGAAAAGTTTCAATGAGCTAGGAGACCGAAACAACTGACAAGAAGTCTACACCCACACCCCCAAGAAACAGGTCGACAAGATGCAATATGACATCACTGAAATTAAATTGTGCAAGTTATTAAACGACTTCGCCAATCAACCATAACCCATTATCTATTCAGCATGATGTCTAAGTGCGAAGGAGTGAACTATTAGAAATGTTATCATTATCATAAATGTGTCCCAAATTGTGACCAAGAATGTGAACTATTAAAATTTGTTACTATTATCACAAAGTCATCATAAAGGTGGACTAATATATCTAACAATGATAGTGTTGTCCCATAATAATATTTCGTTCGAATCGTATTCGATGTCTATACAAAATAAGAGATAATAATGATGTTAACATTAATGAAATAATGTCATTGTTGTCTAAACATAGTGATATCCCTTAAAACTGATTTCACTATCTTGTAAAACTGAAACTAAATGAATTTGATGTCTTATATCGCTAATTAAAACTGAGACTATATCGCTATCTTATGGAATTTCTATCTTATAAATTCCCTAATTGAAACTGAAATTTTACCTCGAATATAATTGTTTTAGTGCAACTGAACACTAGATTATTCACATAACAATAAATCGATTACATTTGTATTTGTTGTGACTTATCAATCCAATATATCATTGGCATGTAATTCGTTGTCACATAATTCGCAAATTAACAATAAAAAGGAATGAAAAGGAAATAACACTATAATCATTGTTTAAATAAAGGATTTATTGTGTCTATTGAAATTGCTGCCAAGGTATACTATTGTTGTCCTTTATCATATATAAAAACACAGTCAATGTAATAAAATGTAGTAGTAAATATATATGAAGTGCAGAGATTAAATATAATCATAATTGCTAAGCTAGAAACTGGAAATCACTACCCATTCATTGCATGAAATCGATGCGTATTTTCACATGATATCTCATGAAATAGCTAATACATATAATGTTGTTCATTATAAACGCTACCCATGTATTTCATATAATCGCTAATAATGTTGTTCATTATATACTATAATATTGTTGTCTTATTATTATATAGAATACATGTAATAAAATTATGTCAAATATAATTATGATAACTGTCAAACGTTGTCATACAATCAAGATTACTATCTAACGTTGTCAATAAACATTAAAATCATTGTATAAATGTGTATCATTGTGTAATACATACATTCTTTGTGTAATATAAGGAGATATATTTGTTGTATACTATATAGATTCATTGTGTATTATTTAGATATAGGTTTGTTGTAGTTCAAGTAATAATGTTATCTCAAGTAATAACATTGTCTATTAATAATTCTTTGCCACACATATATAAAGTCATTGTCACTAAAATCACCACAATCTGTTATCAATCAATAATCATTTATGGAAATCGTTTCATAGACATCGTTGACTTATAAAAATGGTAAATCATAGTCAATAGTCATAAAACATGGAGTAAATAATGGCATTCCAAAAAACGCAGAGGAAAATATTGTTGTGGTAAATGCATTTAAAAGGAGATAAAAATTTATCAACGAAATTCTACTAGGAAAAATCGCTATGGTAATTGCATGTAAAAAAAGGGGGGAGATATGAACTCTATAAACTCTATATCGTTGTTGAATATAACGTTTTGTGTGTATTAACACACAGTCAATAACATATGTAAAACGCAGTCAATATAAACATTGTCAATAACATATGTAAAACGCAATCAATAACATAGGTCAAACGCAGTGAATGTAACATATGTAAAACACAGTGAATGTAAATTCTAACCTTGTACAATATCTACTACAAACTGATATTCAGAAAAGAACAAAAAAGATATAATGGCGAATACAAACATTACACAGAGATTTTTCACCTGGAAACCCAAACCGGGAAAACCAGCATATATTATATTCATACATTGTTTTACATTGTTTACAATACAATATACAT